>JAVHNF010092004.1:6129-17072 GCA_034783455.1 Micropsitta finschii
TCTATATTGTTTTCATAATATTTTTTAATTACTTCCCCCCCCCCCCCCTTTTTTTCTTGTTATCTGGTATATTTATGAAACCAGGAAGGAATGAGATAAAGATGGAATATGCTTGGGTTTTAACATATCTCTTAAACAAACATTAATATTGTGTGTATTCTGGAATATAGCCTCTTAATATTAAAAGAATCCTCGCGTAACGCTTGTTTCCAGCATTAGTTTGAAACCAAGCTTTAAGAAGTATTTTGTACTGAAAAGTAGGAACTCGCATCTTAGTACTAAATTAGTTTGCAACTAGCTTTTTTGCCCAATCAGAATTTGTTGAGCTGCTGTTTTCTAAATTTGAGCTGAACACCTCCATCACATGGCCATCTTATCATCTCATTTCGTATCTGGCTGGCTGAGCAACCTCTTCATTGAAAGGGGATCCAGGAAGTCATTTTCACTAACAATACTTTCCAAAATGTGTAGAGTAAGATGGAAAATTAATTAGTAGCTTTAGGTATTAGCCGCAAGAGTGTTAAAATAACAGGTCAATTGTGGGAAGAACTAAGTAGTTCTCTTTCCCCTTTTTCACATTTATAACTACAAGCTAAAATTCCTTTGCAAGTACTTTTTCATAGTGAGAATTATTAAAAACATGCAATTCTAGTACCTCCTAAACTTGTATTCACCTCACTGTTATGAATGAAAGTATCAGCCCAGTACATAAAGCGCTGACAACCACAAGAGCACCAGAAAATTTAAAATTTAAGTTATTAAAAAAAATATTTACCTCTGAATGAAGCGTCTGTCAGTGAGGCAGTCTTTCCCTGTAACTATCTGTAAATGTCATAATGTAAATGTCATATCATTTCACAATAAAAAAATACCTTGAAGAACTTGCCTGCTAGATGGCATACCGACTGTACCTGTATAGGTATAGGTTCCTGTGATGCATTACTCTTGTGCTTGTATAATGTCCTGTTGAATGTGTATGCTTGTGTGTGTAAGTATACATATATACTTAAACCTGCTATATACAGTTTTGTATAATTTGTAATTATTCCTAAAAGATGTCAACAGCTTCCGCAAGCAGTCAAAACTAGTAACATCATACCATATGCTTTCACCAGCCTGTTCATAAATTCTGCCACTGAGACCTGTAGCAAGTTATATGCTTATAATCAGTGGGCACTGAGTGGTCCTTGCATAAAGCCAACTTGAGTGATTCCTGTGAAAAGTTACCACTCCATCAGAAGTTTTATTCCGATGCTTTCTACAATTTATTATCACAAAACTTTAAAGAGTGATCCAATGTCTTTTGTCTGCTACCATTCAGTTTTGCTAACCAAGTTTAGGAGGAAGATACTATAATTTCCTTGACAGAAACATCCTGAGGGTGCACACTTAATCCACTGCAAGTGAGAAATTGGAGGAACTGTTTCCTGAGAGATTGCAATCAGTATGGACTGTATTAATATCCATCCCTCAATTTCACCTTTTCTGTGTCTTCAGGAACCCAGATGTCAGATTTTTAAGAGACCTGTGTATTATGATCACTGGAGGAAAGCCTGAAGAAGATAGGCTGCTCATCTAGTCTTGATAGACTTAGCAATTGTAAACAAAGTACTGCTCCTGAACAACTGAGGTAAATGCTTAGCTGTTGTGGGATCTAAAGTAACTGTATATCTCAGCTCGTTATTGCAAGGAAGGCAGTTGTAAAACTCTTTAGTGGTTGATAGTGTTCTAATTGTAAATATATAGGAAGTGTTAGTTATTTTGGGTAAAATGGAAAACCGAAAAAGTTTATGCATGAAAAGGTGGGGGTTTTTGTTGTTGTTGGTTTAAAAAAACCCTCCGAAACAACAACAAAGGCAAAAAAACCCCAAACCCCCAAAAACTGAAACAACAAACCAACACAACAAACAAACAAAAAACCTCAACTAAAAAGCCACCACTAACAACAAAAACTACCACAAACCAAAAAACCCCAACTAACCCTGAAACCCCGGAGAACAGTTTGAAAATACCCTTCTGAAGATACAGAATTTGTATTTCTGAAAAAATTCTGCAGTATAAAGGTGGTGAGACACTGGAACAGGTTGCCCAGAGAAGTTGCGGATGCTCCATGCCTGGAAGTATTCAAGGCCAAGCTGAATGGAGTATTGAGCAACCTGGCCAAGTACGAGTCCCTGCCCATGACAGGGGGTTTGGAACAAGATGCTCTCAAGGTCCCTTCCAAACCAAGCCATTCCATAATTCTTTGATACGAAAAGGGAAAGGAATCTGACCCATTTAAATATAAACATGCCTTTATTTATTTGGACATAGAGAATAGTTGAAAATTTTGTTTAAACAATGTTGTTTGGAATATAAAATAAAAACACAACCTGGAAAACGTACATGTGACTTGCCTCAGTAGTTGTATTGATTTTTAGTTGGAATTCTGAAAGGTGTATCTGCTTAGTTATCTTTTCCTTTTAAAGACAGAAATTGTAAAAAAATATGGTGTTCCTTTTGTGGTAGTTGTTGCTAGTTTTATTTTTTTAAACAAACAGGAAAAGTTTTATAAATGCATCAGGAGCAAGTTAGACTGGTAGGCAGAGCTAAAGGGCTACTTAAAAACAGATAGAAACACTACATTCTCTGAAGAGTAACAGCTATTATCTATCTATAATATCTAAGGGCTTGAAATGGCACTTGCATAATTCTGTATGTAAACATAAGTTATTTCAAAAAAGAAAAGGTTTTCAACAGTACTGAATAGGCTACTCAATAAATCAGTGAATATAATCTATGATCATTCCTGAAGAACTGCTAATTTGATGTTTTGAGATAAATGTCTGGAATTACTGCTTGATGACTTAACTGCATAGAATTCTAGTTAGGACTTAGCACCTGCAGCTTGTTGTACTGAATGTAGCAGTGATGTCATACATAAAAGCAGAACATGAGTAATTACAGAATAATTAGACACTTATACAAAAGCTTTTTGATTATTAGCTTACAAGGAAAGTCTCTAAGAACTCTAAAACTTGTACTTGTTAAACCATTCAGATGTCTTGTAGCTTGCACTGGAAAAAAAAAAAAAACAGTTTAAACTTCAGCCTATGCTAAAAGTGCTTCTGCTTCACTAACTCAGAAATTGCCAAGGATATGACAGGACTGACCTGGCGTATCAGTTTAGTTGTTAGTAGCAGCTAATGATGTCTTTCTTATTACTTCTGCTTGTAATGTCATGTGCTGGGATTTCAGGAAAGATGAGCAAGTGTATGGGCAAAGTTGTAGCCTCGCTGAAGTCCATAGGAAAATTTATAATAATTTCTTAAAAGCTGGACTTGTGTGCTAACTTTTTTTTTTTTCTCCTATCTATAATGCTCTTGCAAAGAATTACCAAAACATGAAGATAGGAAATGCTGTAGTTATATAATGAACTTAATATGGAACACAGCTGGACTATTTTGATCTATTCATATTAAAGTTACAGTAGACTGCTAAATTGTAGGATGTTTGATTGTGGTAAGCTAAGTGGCAGTTACAGTGAATAATATGCCTCCATCCTCCAACTTAGCCATTTTCATTCATCCTCTCCAGTTCCTCCTTTCCTTCCTTCCTCTTTCTTTACCAGAGGGTTGGCTTGCTCAAACAAATGACAATAACATAGGATAAATCAAAGGCAATAATATTGTCTGCTCATTTAATAATGTCAATCCAGACATCTGGGACTATTTTTCATGCATTCAGGCAGAAAGATCAATCAGCAGTTGCCTGGTTTTGCTGCCATTGTGTTTCATTTCCTTTCCAGATTCTATTCTGCTAATAACACAAATGCATGTTGTGTTATTCTTTTGTTTGTAGGAAAAAATAAAGTGTCTGGAATAAAGCGTAAGTTTCCTGGGAACTTGGAAATTTAATTTCTTTTAATAGCAGAGTTCTTTTGCATTTTTTTATTTATTTATTTATTTTTTTATAAATTAACTGAGTAGGAAGAAATCTTATTGATTTATCCATTAAAGGAAAAGAGATGACACTTGCGACAAATGATGGATATTTTTGTCTAATAAAAGAGTTTAGGAAGCATGCTGATTTTTTTTATTTTTTTTTTGTTTGTTTGTTTGTTTTATATACCTTATAGGAATAGAACTTTTCTCATTGAAGGAGAAAGATAGGTGACAAAATTGATCAGTCTTTTGTAGCCTTTTGTTCCGTAGAAAAGATTGGGAGATGCCTTACGTTTTCAGGTTTTGATCCAAAGAGAGATGGCCGAGTTGTGAATTGACATCACTCCTGCAAGTATTCATCCTGGAACTGCTTGATACAAAATGAAGATTCTAATCCTATGAAAGATCAGTGCTATCCAAAGAAAGAAGACTGGGGAATGTGAAAATATATGCTAGAAGAAACAACTGGAAAACCTAAATGTTTTTCAAAAAGCTACTTGAGAAAACTAAATATTTAAGCTCTAACTGACTCAAAGTCTGTATTGTTGCTTGTAGGCAAAGGCAGGCTTGCTGAATGGATGGAATCCTGACCATGATGTACTAGCAACACTCCTGCTTTTTCTCTATGTTCTTATTTTTTTTGCCTTTTCTCCACCTCTCCTCTCCACCCACATCCATTCTGTTACCGAATTCAGGCAAGGAAAGGTAGAATTTAAATATATTCATAATTATACATTCTGATCACAGCAGTCATTCATCAAAAAATATGTATCAAATACTCTTTCTTTTTCCCCCTACTGAAAAAGCCAGCAAGTGATGCACAAATGCATTTTTATTTTTTTCTGCTTTACCTCCATGCACATCTTATGGTAAAGGCTTTATACAAAGCAAAATGCAGAGAAGAAAAGTTTCTTATATAAATTTTTCTAACAGCAAAGATGGGATTTTTTCAGACCTGAACAAAGAATTTTAAACCCATGAATCTATCTCATTAGTTAATGTTTACTGGATTAGAGATGGATAAAGTCTTGGGGTTGTTTCTTGGAGGGGTGGTGGTGGCAAATGAAAGTTTGGCAAGAATGAAACCCTTTCATACTGTCTAGATGAAACATGGTTAATATCATATTTAGTTCTGCAAGGAAGATATTTATCTTTTAACTTCAAAGTCTGAATTACTTTTGGGCAGTTTTGGTTTTATGCCTACTTTGTATTGAATGTATTGCCTATAATTCTGATATATTTCTTAGTGGATTGGGGTTCTTTGTCTATTAACTGTATACAAAGAAACTTTGCTTAGTATTCACTCTATAATACAAGATAATGTTGCTAATGAATGCAATCTTGTCTTTATAGTTTTTTTTTTAAAAAATATGTGCTATGTAGTTTTGAAAGCTTTGTTCTTCTGCCTTTGGGAGTAAATTGGAAAGTTCAGCCAGCAGAGCTTACTTTCTCAAAGGACATAACAGGCATTGATAATGTACTGTAAACTGTAATTCTGTAGTGACATCAGGCTGCAGACTGACAGCAATCTCTTGGGTGCAAGTGCCAAGGTTGTAGTTCATTCTCAGTGGAGTGACTGATGTCGTTAGAAGGTATGTTTGATTTCAAAGGACATTTTGTTTTTTTCTTTAAAGATGTAAGCATTTTTTACTTTTCTAATGCAAAGTTATCACTGTATAGTAATAATAAATAAAATTACTACTCTTTTGTAAGATATTGTTTGAATGTAGTTAGGTCCATCTTGATTTCAGCTTCATTACTACACAAATTGGGATTTTCTAAATAGAAATAGAATAGGCTGCCTGTTTTCTATTAATATGAATTGAGGGCAAAATTATAAAGTTTTGAGTTAATATTCTTTATTGGTATTTTTTAATATGCTTAAACTATCCTATAGGCAGCCTTTATTAAGAATTGAAAGACAAGTGAAAATTTCTTTGTTTTATTATCTTAATTATTCTCTAAATGTAAGGGGCTTTGTATGTGGTAAAAACAAGGAAGAACTTTTCAGTTACAAATACTGTTCTTGTTTATAACGCACATCTGTTAATAACTATGAAATCTATTTCATAAATACTGTTATAAATAATTTTATTTGCAGCCTAAAAAATCCAATATATCAAAATATGGACCAATCACGGACCCATAGAAACTACATTAAGATTTAATGTTTGAAAAACCAAGGTATTTTGTCTTTTTCTATTGTAGTTGAGACAAAGTCAAAGGTAAATCAGTTTCATATAAACTTTCCAAGTATTTATCTGACCATTAGTACCATAATTCATGTTAGCTCATTATAACAATATTCCCTGTTGACAGAATGTTTGTTTTCAGGGGAAAAAAAGCCAACCCAAACAACACCTAAATTTCTTCACAACTTTCTTTTAAATTATATTCTTCTCTATTTGGCACTTAATTTTTCATCATACTTGGTGGATACCATGATAGCATTCCTAGTGGTTTTGTCTTAGTGTCATCAAGCTTTATACCATGTCTTGAGCAACTTCAGTTAGGCTTTGCTTGATTTTGAGGAGGTATTCGTTGTGTGTTAGAAAGCTTTTTTTCTTCCATGAGAAAATATCTGCATGTTCTTTTTACTTCGAAATCTTTCATTTCCATATTTATTCACCTTTGTGAAGCTAAAATACTTGAAAATGGAGATCAACTGGAATACATTAAACTCAATTCTCTATGACCTTTCCAACTATTTTTTGACATTCAGCGTCAAGCTGAAGACAAAGCCTGTCTTTATCCTGGTGATATTTTCAGCACCACGAAGAACAACCTATGTCATACCTAAGTAGCCTCCTGGCTTTTTTGCTATTTGTTTTGGGTATTTTATTTTTTTTTTGTTTGGTTGTTTTTTGTTACCTAAGATGAAGAGAAACAGCATATTCTGGCTTGAGTTAACCAAAGCTTGGTCATAAACTAATATTTGTAATATTTACAGTTAATTTTTGCATGGCGTCTGCTCAAAAAAAATGAATAGCAAAGCATAAGAGGAAAACAAATGAAGTGAATAACTGAAATGTATTGAATAAGCATTCATTAAAAGAAGTCAGTGAATGAAGATTAGTAAGTACTAATTGCAGTTGTAACAGAATTTAATACATTCAAATCTGAGGATGAGAAATCTATTTTCTGATATTTAAAACATTTGTTCTAATCTTGCAAAACTAGCTAGTCAATTAGTGTTATTTTTCTTTTTGCTATCCTGGAAATGAAGAATTCCTTGTTACAATTATGTTGAGATTCTCTGCTACTTTATATGTTAAAATCTTAAATAGAGCTTATAGGGGCACCAGTGCTCTGTCTATGTAAAATATTTAATTTCATTTTAAGCTAGAGATGTTTCTAAAACCAGAGAAGAAATCAAAAGATCTCTTAACTGTCTAGGTTTAATGTGTTGCCCCTTTTTGTCTTAGATGATTTTTCTTGAGATGCAGCCAAAGTCCTCTTTGTATGCTATCTTCTCAGCAAAGAAGAAAGTAGTGGAGTCTTAATTTAAATATGAAAACACAAAAAAATAGTATGGTCAAGACATATATGTTGACTGAATTTCACAGAACAAATTGTTCTGATATGCTAGGAAAAGCCTGAAGTTTACCAGACACCACCATAATTGTTAACTTAACATGGGTATATCTTTGTCCCTGTTACTTGTCACAAAGTTTACTACTCTTATTATAAGGATAGAAGATACTACTTCGGGCTTTGATCTTCAAGTTGAGTGACTGTAGGTGCTTTGATTGATTTACAGTCCATCTTTTAAAATTGTTCAATTAAAATGCCACCCTTTCCCATAAATTACAGAGAAAGCATTAAAACCAGTTGGAAATTCTGACTGGGCTGCTTTTCATATGTGAATGATTACACTGCTAGAGTTTATTGGCATTTCTGTAGATACAAGAGCCAGTCAAACAGTCCTGAAAATCATAACAGTGTGTAAATCTCCACCGGTGGAAAATATTACACTCTGGCAAGATTATCTGTGTGTTCTGTCCCAATCAAGTGTCCTGTTTTGCTTTGTAACTCCAAGAAATGACATAACGGCAAAAGTTTCAGTAGTGTAGAAATCATGACAAATAAAGGAGAGGCACTTACTGATACTTCTGTGCAACAGTATTTGTAATAAATTATTTCTGTAATCTGTATCAGTGTACTAGCAAGCAATTTTCATTTTGCATGCCATAATTCTTTATGCACTCGCCAGCTTTGCAGTTATAAAGAACTTGGAATAGATTTTCACATTCACAAAGATTTGTTTTCTTTAGAGATCCATGTTGATATATAGACATCCTCTACTTAAATACAACCCCTGAACAATATTCCATATGCTTATATTTTCAGAGATGCAGAGGACCTTCTTCTCCTTCAGTTTTCATTTATTTCACTGACCTGCAATAATTTATCTGTGAAAGTTTATATGGGCCATGTCAGCACTAGTCATTTTTAGGAGACTTGTACTGCAGTGTAATAAATGTCTGAAAGTACAATCATCTTCATATAATTTGTTGAACATAGTGATTTTTTTCCCTTCAGTTACCATGTTCATAACTGTATTTTGCTCTAAATATATCTAACAGAGGGAGGGGGAAAGCTGAAAGTGCCTGACTATTTGAAACTAAAAAAAAAAAACAAACAAAAAAACCCAAAAAACAAAAAAAAAAAAATACAACATCATCATGAAAGAGTTTACAGTGGACACCTGGATCTAAAAAAGTCATCTCAGGATGCCCACAGCATCCTGAAAACACCAGGTTTTATGAGAGGAAGTATTACTTAGGGTAAAAGGATTTTCAAGAATTACTGAGAAACTGGACATGGTGTGGGGCCTCCTATTGATGTAAGAGTTTCAAATTAATATCATATGGGTATTGCATTACCTCTTGTGGATGCAAGTATTTCAAAAGCATCTTCTAAATACAATTATTTAATAATTCTAAAGTGTCAGGTATCATTCAAATGTGCAAATACCACTCTGGGCTTCAAGTTGGACACTGGAAGGACAGCCCAATGAATGACTGTAGTGAATGAACTCTGGAACACATGGAAGGAAACCTAACTGTAGTCACTGCTCCCATTTCTGCCCAGCATTTTATTAATAACGAATTGTTACTGTTATCACCTTTGGAAGAGTTTTGAGTGTGTAGTACAGGATTGCAATGCCAAATGCTATTCTCATAAATTCAGGGAGACAAGAATTCATTAGAACATTTGCATGCTACTATTTACCTCGATGAGAGGTACATGTCCTCTCTGTGAAGATATATGTGGTTCTTAAAACCTCTGCACTTAGAAGAAAAAAACCCAACAACCCAAGCCATTCATTTACTAGTCAGTGCTCTTATGTTTGCACTCCGTCTTACTGGACAGGTAGGAATGACTTGTGTCTTTCAAGATTTATTACTGTCATTCCTTTCTTTAAAAAGCCTAGCAGGTTCAGCTCCCCACCTGCTCAGCAGCACTGAACACCAGTGACATAGACCCTTTCTACATAAGTCTTGCAAAGACTTCCTGCTACAAACAGAGCACAAAGACCTTGTGGGAGTCAACAGCATAAGACGTCAGGCCTTCAAAATTACTACATCTGGTTTACTCGTTCTTTTAAAATTTAAAAATATTTATTAAATAATGCCTAAAGCCTGAAAGTTACATGAAAGGAATACTACAAATATTATTTAGGTTGTAGGCAGCTTTAACGAGATCAGATGATGACAGGCTTTTAGCAGTGCTTAATGTTGAGGGAAGAAAAGCAACCACATAGTTTTTAAAGAAGAGCAAAGTGGGCACGCACCTAATTACCGTAACTCATCCACATAACTCAACCTAATTATCCACTCATCCATAATTGAGTATTATTTTATATTTACTAGGTGCTTGTGCTCTTCCTAGCAGCAAGGCTGCACAGGTCAGCAGAGTCCTGCCAGGACTGCACAGTCCCTGTGGACCTCTGTTTCTGCCAAGTGCTGCTGCCTGCCATGGTGGGTCATCTCCATCAGAAGTCATGGGGAAGCTGCAGGCACATCTGGATTGCAGGTCACATACCAACCTGCCCAGGGGTATCAGCAGAAACTCAGGAGGATCTGGAACTGTGCTAGCAGAAGAAAATGGGGGGAAAAAAGAGCTGAGGTAGAGCAGGTAGGAGAGAAGATAAAGGAGATACTGGCTTGGAGAAAGGGAGGTGCTTTGTAGGACACTGACAACAGAGCACCTAGGATTGCTTTATATGTATATATATGACTATATACACATATATTCACCTAAAAACCATGTAATCACCCCTTAAACGTATGCAATCACCTTATGTGCAGGATTACCAATATTCAGTTATATACTTAGGGCAGTATTGAGGCAGAATCTGATATGCATGTGGAAGGGATTTTGTAAAAGATAATAGGGAAGGGGGATGGGGACACAGGAGATCATTTCCAGCCCCTGCTTCTATAAAAAATGTGATGATTGATAAGAAATACCAGGTTATTTCTTACCTCTGACCAATAATCTGAACAAATCAGCAGAGGGAGACAAACAGATGGAGCTGAGAATTTAAAGTTGGGATTTAAACAAAATTTGGCTTGCTTTCCATTAATTTCTTCTCTTTATTCATCTGGTTGCCTTCTGCTTTTCTCTCTTACGCTTTCTAACTAACCAGTCTGGTGGAGCCGGCCAACAGTTATTTTAATGCACAGAACTCTGCTGTGACCAAACCAGTAGACCACGCATAGCCCTGAGCAACTTAAATTCAATAAAAGGGATTTTTTCTTCTGAAGACTGGCTTGAATAAAACAAGAGTGGCCCAGTCAGGGCTTGTTTGAGTGAACACAGGCTCAGCTGCTGTCTAGAAGTGCGTAATTGCGCTGGTTGCATGCCATCAGCCCCTGCTGCACTACTGAGCAACTTGCATATATCAAGAGACAAATGATGCATTCTCCTTTCTTCTCCTCCCTGCACTTCTGAAAGCGGCCCTTGTTGGAGCAAGCCCCAGTGTCTGTGGGAAGTGCTCCCCGGAGAGAAAAG
>JAVHNF010092010.1:0-11134 GCA_034783455.1 Micropsitta finschii
AATCAGCATTTTGAAGCTGAAACTTTCCTTTTGAAAAATGTCCATTTTCTATATATGCACAACTAATCAAGGAAGTATTCATTCTTATAGGAGTTGGTGAACTTCTTCACCATGGGATTCTATGTGAAATACTCCATGGCACAGACAAAGGGAGAAGTCTTTTGACTAAAGTTCAGCAGAGTTTGAAGAAAGCTAACTATGAGAATTTTGACATGCTACCAGAAGCATTCAGGCATTATGACAAGGTTAGTGCTTTGAAGAAGTATAAATGTAAAGGAACGCGTGACACAGTGCTCTGTGCTATGGAGATACAGACATGAAGAAACACAGGCATAGCAAGGCAAATATAGATGAAGACTATAAAGATAAGGTAGCTTACTAGTTATTCTGTATTCAATCCAATGATATGATATTCAAAACAATGGTATGCTATGGAGTTAAACACAACAGTATTTGCAGCCTTCCAGGTATATCCAAGTTAACAGCAAGCAAGGGATATGTGAGCAGGAATAACCTTAGCATTTTTCGCTCTTCAATATTTGGTGTTTATTCTTAAAAGAAAAACAGTTGAAGGGATTATGTTCATATTTTCTTCCAAGCTGTACTTTTTGACTGAGTCTTCAAGCAGCAGAATTTCAGATCATTTTTTTCTCTCTGAAAGAAAATTTATAATTGACATTTCATATACAACATAAATTGTAATGTATACAGAATGATTGATGCCTTACTTTCAAAAGAAATCTTTGCTTTGCCTCAACATTTATGATCAGATTGTTATCTTGTCATAATACTCTGTCATACCCTTTTACTCTCAAATCATTGTATTAAGTTGAAAATTATTTTTTGACAGTTAATTTCTAAATTATTAAGGTTTTTTTTTTGTATTCAGCAGTTTTGCTCTTCTGAAATGATGTGTCCGATGCTATATATATATATATGTAAACATGGATGTGTATGTGTTCCTTTCGGTGGAGCCATTTTATAATGGCTGTTGTAACAACTGTTTTATTTATAATAGGATGGTGATGGAATGATAGACAAGGACAACCTACAAAAGTCCTGTTTTCAGCTTAACCTGAATCTAGATGATGAGCTCCTGGATTCCTTACTTGACTGTTATGATTTGGATAAAGATGGTCTGATTAATTATTTGGAGTTAACAAACTTTCTGAACTGGAAAAACAAAATGGCTGTTAAAAGAGTTTGAAGAAAAAATAATCACAAAAGATAGATGACTAAGTATGGGGAAATTGTGGCGATGATCTTGTTCTCATAATAGCTATTGAAAGGACATTGCTGTTGTTGACTGGGTGCTGCTTTAGAAGGGTAAGATTTAGAGAGTGCCTACCACTGACAGAACCTCAGATTACAGAAAGTTTTTCAGAACCCTGGAGTTCTGTCTTGCATGTTGAGAATGTTGCATAAATCAGGAGCAGGTAAAAATTCTCTTAGAATCTTTATCAGAAATGCAGATTAATTATCTTACCTACTTTATAGTTTTTCAAGGATTTAAACAATGGTTTTTACCTCTTAGTCTATAATGTGCTGATAAGAAATTTTGGCTGTACCATAACTTTTGCTTATAGCAGAAAAAATGGATGCTCTTTTTCTGCCTGAAGTCACAAAGGAGCTGAAGCAGGAAGATCTTGTGTTAAAAAAACTGGAAAGCTCAGAAAAGACACCAGAAATACTTACAAGACCAACAGATCATGTATTTGCAAATTATCAAACAACTTCTCAGTACAATGCTTCAGTAGGTGGTCTTCCAATAACCTGTAAATACAGTGAATGGTACTTCTCACTTCTGAGCGTTATTTAAGATGAATAAG
The DNA here is from genome assembly GCA_034783455.1 of Micropsitta finschii. Taxonomy (NCBI): domain Eukaryota; kingdom Metazoa; phylum Chordata; class Aves; order Psittaciformes; family Psittacidae; genus Micropsitta; species Micropsitta finschii. Next base: position 1,830 of record JAVHNF010092010.1, read on the forward strand.
CAGCAAGTTGAAAAAATATTGCTACAGGTTCTACTAACATACAGCAGTGAATTAATTTATCTAAACTAAGTTTGTTTAGGATTGTGGCTTGGAAGTTGCATGACTTGGATATTTTGCGTGGTTAATCGATTGAAAACATGACAGTTAATCTAGATGTCTTTGAGAAATTAAGCTAATAACTTTAGAAGAACAATATCATTGGAATCACCTAAAAATGTTTTTATCTGGAAGTTCTGGATAAGTTGTAGAATATTACTGCAAGATCTCCTGCTGTCATGCTTCATGATGTACCTGAAGCTAGAATTCTAAAAATATGAAAAAAAAGATGAAGAAAATTATGAGACTTGTTATTGAACCTACATGTGACAAAGTATCAAATTTGTTCTTATTTAATACAAAATGTTTTTTTCCTCCCTAGCACTGTCTTTACATACAGGCTTTTCCATGCTGCCTTGTTGATTGATTTCCATAGGTTGTCCAGTGCGTGGTGTTCCAAGTATTCGTTCAGATCTTCCTCCTCCTTGAATTTGCTGCCTCAGTGACAGAACTAATTATGGTGACGATGCCAGTGCTTATGCATTATTATTCCCTTCTGTCTTCAGTCAAAAGGGAGTGTATGAAAAAGACTTTTTCAAAACAAGACCAAAGCAGGAGGTATAGTGCATTTTTTCAGAATATTCTGAAGAATGGGGCCTAGAAAGATGCTGGAGAGGGACTCTTCATCAGGGACTGTAGTGATAGGACAAGAGGTAATGTGTTAAAACTTAAGCGGGGGAAGTTCAGGTTAGATATAAGGAAGAAGTTCTTTACTGTGCAAGTGGTGAGGAACTGGAACATATTGCCCAAAGAAGTGGTAAATACTCCATCCCTGGCAGTGTTCAAGGCCAGGTTAGACAGAGCCTTGGGTAAGTGACATAGTTTGGCATGAGGTGTCCCTGCCCATGGCAGAGGGAGTAGAACTAAATGATCTTAAGGTCCTTTCCAACACAAACCATTCTATGATTCTATGATTCTTCCAAGATAAATGTACCTCTAGCTACGTGGGAGTGGAAAGTCATATTATCAAATAAACAGTTTGTAAAACTCACTGGTACCTTACCCCCACCCCGCCGCCATCTTGCCCTTCCGGCTACCTCCCAGTTCCCTCCCTGGGCATGACATATATGGTATGGAATAATCTCTTTGGCCAATTTGAGCCACGCATCCCATCTCCGTCCTGCCCCCGGCAAAGCATGAGGCTCACAGAGTCCTTGGCCAGCCAAAACATTCTGAGCAATAACTATAAACATCGGTATTATCAGTAACATTCCCAGGCCGAAAGTCAAAACATAGTGCTGCACCAGCTTCTAAGAAGAAAAAATGACTGCTACTGCTGAACCCAGGACAGATGTGGAGACTCTGAGATTTTTCTATCTCTGGCCATTACTACCACCCTGTTATTTCACAGTCTAAATGCTGTGGACCCCACAAAAATGCTAAACCAACTTTGCTGCTTTCTCAGTATTGTTTATTCTGTTGCATCTACATTTTTATGCATTTTCTTGCATAAAAAATATTGAGAGGACTTCATTACCTGAAATACAGTTTATGAGACGGTTGTAACAAAATGTGAAATTTCAACCTAAAGTGAGAAAAGAAGCCTTGACAACATCTTTCTCTCTACTAGTCATTATATTAAATAGTCACATTTGAAAGTGGATTTGGAAATTGAGTATGCATTTTACAGAAGAGCATGTTGCTAGTTAGTGGCTGGAGATATAAAAGGTGTGGTGTCATGTTCTATATGTATCCATAAAATGGCTTGTCAGAGGGTTGTATACGTGAGCATTTACCATTTTATAGTCTAGCTCTGAAGTGGGAAATCCGTGCATGAAGAATATAGCTAACAGTAAATAGAATTCATGCTTCATTGAGAAGCCCATTATACCTGTCAAGCACTAGATAAAACTCTTCTCTGAAGTCTGAACATAATGTTGCCTGAGATGTCATACTCCTTTGTAGACTGTATGGGCTATGCAGGGCTCAGTATAGAACCAGTTGTGAGTGTATTAAATCACCCTATACTCATGTTTCAGTATTTAAATGATGGTCTTTATTTTGAGATGGAGCATTAATATTTTCAAACATCTAGTAGGTAATGAAATTATTATATGAAAGCCTAGAGTCATTTAGTACTGCTGGGTTCATTTCTAAGAAATGAATGCAAATTCTCAGTATGAAGCAGTTTCATGAAGTGACTCTTTGTGTTATAGAAGAACAAAATAGTTCTAGAGCCTGCTGTTTTCTTTACTGGAATTTGTCCCAGTCTGCTGAAGAGAACAGAAGTTACGTAACTGAGTAGTAGTATGTAATTTATATTCAATAAGATCATGTTAATAGTAGGTAAGGGCCAGTTTAACCCCATCTGTAAATCTGTGTTTTAGTCAGTGATTATTTTATAGTTGTTGATGAGTCAAGGCAGGGTTTTATTTTAACGTGGTGAAGCCAAGTTATAAGAGCATGTAGTCCTTTATTTCATTGGAGTGATAGCCTGTAATGGAATATTACTTTTAGTTTGACTTTTAAATTTCACTAGCTTGTTGACGACATTAGATCAAATCTGGTTTGTTTTCCTCATGAGTAATGTTATTGATTTAACTGAAACACCACCTATGCCTAAGGAAACAACTTTTAGTTCATGTTTTCCTCTTGTAATTTCAGCTGGCATTAACTGTCGTAGATTTGTTGGCTAAGCTGAAGCTGTAGATTTGCTGTACTGTGAATCAGGCCCGTGTTTATACAAAAGACAGTTTTAGAGAAAGGCGAAAACAAGGTTGATTTGACTGTGTTAAAGGTCTTTACCAAAGCATGCATAAAATCTCCAGAGCATTAAGGTAACACACATGCACACAAATGATACAGATGAAGAAGCCAGACATTTGCTTATACTAACAAAAGTGCAAGTTATGTCAATATTCTTCTGAAGCCACCTTCCGCTGATGAGTCAACAGATCAGTGTGTGGGGCATGCACAAGGAAGCATCCAAGTGAAAAAATACAGGAAAAAAATACTTTTGCTGAATTGCTTTGGTGTAAAAGTATAGCAAGACCTAAAGTTGATGTGAACCATTTCACTTTAGTCGCTCAACCCACTTCTCTTATACCAACTGAAGGTCTTCTGTATAGTACTTTTGCTGTGAAATACAGAAAGTAATATAACATGATGTATGTTGGTAACAGCAAACAGTAAATATACAGTGGATAAAAAGGACTTGACTTACAGCTTTTAAAAAGCATTTTTTTCCCCCTGAGTCTTTTGTGTTTGATTTTTCCAGTGTTGAAGTTGCATTAATTAGTTTATTATTGCAATAATTAGTTTATCAACTAAAGACAATTTTGTGCACCACAAAAGCATCACAGCTTTCATCCCAATAAGATTCAGATTTCCTTAAATAGAAACTTCTTTGGTCAATGAAGCAGGATGTAGTCTGTAGTTTTTATTTAAGAGTGGGAAAATATTCTTTGGCAGGTAGAGATTGCTGATTATGTAAAAGCCAGACTTTATACAGTTGAAAGAAAATTCTGACCAGAATTACACAAATTCTATTATTTTGTAGATTGCAGGAATTCTATGCAACATTGGCATGAACATTTCAGATTAAAGGTTTGAGGAGATATGGAAGCAAGCCTCTATGAAGCATCAGAAAGAAGAGGTTTGTGTAGAAAGCATCAAGAACATACTGGGTAAGATACATGCATTACACACAGAAACTGGTTGCTAGTTCTAGTCTTTGGGCACTGCATTTATTTAATTGACTTCACTTATAGTTCTGATGCTGAGTACAATAAATATTTTTAATAACGTGTTTGCAGAACTCGAATTCGTTGTTTATTGCCTTTCTGAACATTGAATTCACCCCATGTATATGAATCTTACTGCTATCATTGTGGTTAGTTGGAACTGGTATCTGTAAAGAGGATACAGCGTATTTGTAAATGGAATGAAAATGGAATGAAAATATTTATCTTACATCCTTTTTTTTTCTTTTTCTTTTTTTACAGCATTTCTGAGTCTAAGTAATTGTCATAAAATACACTCCGTAAGAACCCCTAGATTAAGAAGAGCTAAAATAAATACCCAGTTGTGTGGCAGAGGGCTTGTGTTCTTTATGCAAGCTTGTGGCTAGTAGGTAGTTGTAGTCAGCTTTCACAAACAGAATGGATATTTAGAGGTGTATGTGCACATTACATAAAAGCACAGGCTAGGTAGTCAGAAAAGTTTGGAAGGGCTTTCAGAGAGCTAACCTGTGACCAGTGCAGTTTCTTGGTAAGAAGGATCTTCATAAATTAAAACACTTGAACATTATGGAAATCTCAGTTAATATAAATGAAGTAAGAATAAACAATGGTAAGCAAGTAATACTAAAATTTGCAACTGTGAATTGGGACGTTCAGTCTTCATCTACAGCACTGAGCTTGCTATAAAACAAATGGAAATTGTTTAGTATTGACCGTGGGAATGATTACTTTTAGACTTTTTCAAATTAATTGAAAAGAGAAATCCTTGCCAAGTTCAGTCTTAACATACAGGATTTCAGGAAGGAGATCTCTTCGTCACCTATTAGTGCTTTAAATACCTTAGTTAGATTTTGAGGGTGTTTCCAGCCAAATGTTTTACCAAGTTCTACAACGTAAGTAAAGGTTCTATATATCCTAAATACTAGGAACGTATGTGTAATTCCAGCTTGCAGTTTCATTGTAATGCATAACTCATGTGATTGTTAACATTCCTCTTTTGCCAGTGTTTAAGGAGCTTGTAATTTACTAGCTTGTATAAGCCAGACCTTTTGGACATTATCATTGTAGTATTTATATTAGCTGTTTTAGATTAAGTAGGAAGAGTTTGTTTTCTGTTATCTCCAGGGAGCAGGTAGTAGAAATGCTGCTTGGTGAAGGCAGCTTCTTTTCTGCTGTGAACATAAGTTCTGTGCTGTTGCCTTGCCTTTCCATCCTTCTGGAACTATGCATGCACAGAGAAGCATGCAGGAAGCAGACTGTGGCTGTCCCAAGTGGAATCATGACAGAAAGATGAATGTATTGTGAATTTCAGTTGAATTTATTATGTCAGAATTTCACTATCTCCAGTGAAATTCTTTAAAGTTCCTCTTGTGCTCATATAGTGTGGGAGGGAAGAAAACTTTACCTTCGTTGTGGGGCACTTTAGAAATCATTGGACAAAGTTACTTTAAAAAAATGATGTGCCATTTTGTCCTCAATAGAACATTTTAGATGAAAGCTGGAAATTCTGTGTACCCATTTTTTGAATCCACTGTAAAGATACCCATTTTCATTCTTCTACTTTCAGTAGAATCTTTTCCTTTGTCAAGGAATAGGAATTAACATTGTTCTTTGGCAATCTCCTAAATAAGTCCAGAATCAAAGACTGATAAATCATAGTTTAGCTTTTTTGCCAGTATGTTTCTAACCAAAGGCAAAAGGTTTCCTTTTGATCTTGGCTTTGAAATGAACTGGAAGTGGTGTTAACCTAAACTTACCTCTTCTGAAGCTTTAAAGGATTAATCAGTGAACAGAGCTACTTGTAGGTGCTTGTTTTTCATCACAATATACATAGGAGGCCCCTGAGAGATGTAATTGCTGTCACGTGGACAGTTACTTCTGTGAAGTTTTCCAGTCCTTTTGTTTTCATTTTGTTAAATGCTTTGTGCAGGCAGAATCTTGGTGCAGATTTTTGCATTTCATTTGTGATTGACTTCCCAATGTGTGTGAATTCAGTGATGTGTTTATAGGCTTTAGAGCTGCAAGTTGTATTTTGTGATTTTATAGTTCCCTTACTATATTCCAATTGACAGAAAAGAAAAAGTTTGCTTTCTTCTTTCTTGCAGCATGATTGCCTTTATCTAGATATGGAGTTGAGGTAGCTGGGACAGCACACTGCCTTTCACTAACCTGTGGGCCATATCCAAGGCAAAGTTTTCCAGAAGGGGTGAGCAAACAACCATCACTATGGCACAAAAGCCAAGACTTTGTGGACTAAACTAGTCAACAGCAAATCCTGTCATATTCTATTTTTGCCATAGAAGTTTCATAGAAATAGACACTGGATGAAAGATACAGTACATGCAGATATTTCTGCACTATTTCTCAATCTTTGTTTCACAGCAACGATTATTTCAAAGAATAGCATATTTTTAATTGGTTCTGTGAAATGAATTGAATGCCTCTGAAGTTCGTCTTAGAGCAGATGTATTTCAACACAAGTTGGGAGGTCTTTCTTTCTACAGAGGTAGAGGACAGCGTTTTCTTCTCCCCCCAGAGCCATGCCAGGGGTACTGACTTTCAGTGCTTGAAAACGCTTACCTGTTAAATGTAAGGCTGAAGATTTGAACATGCAAATTTATTTCTTATTATTTTTCTATTTACAGCTCTTAATCTTTATAATGTGAATATTAGTACTGATAAACATTTAACTAATGTGACTTATTTGGCACTGACTTGTGCTGTGTTGGGCAGATGTTGGACTCAATTACTCTTTTTACAGTTGTCTAGTGGAAAAATTCATCTGTGCAATGACTTGTGTTTGTGATGCTGAAAGATCCAACCCACTGTCTTCTACAGAGGTATGAGAACAAATAAATGTAGAGCTTGCCTTCATATTATTATTACATAACTTTAAAATATGTCTTGTGGAGATTAAGTATCAATAAACAGAATTGCTGGTTTTCAGTGTTTTATCTGACTCAAGTAAATTTCCTGGTTCTGGAACTCAGAAGTTAGTGGCCAGTTTTGCTTGGTTGGTTGGTTGGTTTTTTAAACAAATGTATGTAATTATTTGGGCACTAAATATAATGCTAATAACCCTTTATGCTAAGAATACTTCAGATGGCTGTCTGAGCAGAAAAGGAGGCATTGGGGCAACATGCCCAGAAGTATGATTTAAGTCTTCATCATGCCAACAGATATGAATAGGCAGGATATCTTTGGAATGGCTTATCCAGCCTAATTAGTAGGTGTTTGCCATTAGGAGGTATTTCTTTGGAAACCAGTTATTTGCATTCGACAGTTTGTCATTGGGCGCCATCTGCCTGCATGGTTTCACCTTGCTGAGTGGCCAGATTGCTTTCCTGGCAGATGGGTATGAGTTTAGGCTTGCCAAAGCAGCACTTAACGCTGTATGTCTCAGTAGCTGGGATAGGATCAGTATTTCTTTACTCCTCTCGATATTAATTTTGAAAATGCCAACATAGATTATGCAAACCTGTAGGAAATGTTCTGGCATATTTGATGAGGATTAATCTCCAAAGGGAAAGGAGTCAAAAGAGTCTTCGCTGTGTTCAGATTTGCTAAGGTAGGCGCTTATTGATTTCTGCCAAATGTGTGTGGCCTGTCTGAGCAGACTGTAGTAGGTAAAGAAGTTGTTCATCTTCAACCCACACTCCTGACTTCCAGATATCATAACAATGGAAAATTTATATTCCTTGGGATACAAGTATGTTCAGTTGTGTTGTGAAATTAGCAGATTAGGTGGTAAATTCTATAATACTTAAATAGTAAATCTGTGGCGTATTCTGCATGTTTTCAAAGCTCACTTCTCCTTCCAGTGCCTAGATGGAAATGAAAATGGCAAACCTAATACCTAATCTGAAAAAAAGAGAAGGGACGAAGTATCACTAACAAGTTATTGTATCTTTGATAATAGGGATCGTACATTCTACATCCTAAACAAATAATGTTGCATTTGGTGTATACTTGCTAGATAAGGTTCTACCACGTAATCAGATCAAAAGCAAACAGAGTAGCTTAAGAACACGTATTTCGAGTAATAGCTTTTCTGTAAGCCTTGATTTTTTTCTGCAGATTCTAGAAAATGTTAAGCATTTCTTTGAATCTGAGGTGCAACAAAGAAGTGAAATAAGAGCAGAAGGGTTCTCAAATGATACCAGTTAATCAGGGGTTGATTTTGTTTCTTCAGCAGTTTTCAACAGATTAGAGACATATGCCATCCCGTATGAATATTTTACTACAAATGTGTCCCCACAAGTGAGTGACAAGGCTGAATGTGTAACAAAATTTAGGGCTATTTTTTGCTAGTGAGCAATGAATGTAACATAAGAATGTAAAGCATATCCATAGAGGGTAGCTGAAGGGTTGTGTCCAGCCCAATGTCCCATTGACAGTGGTCAAAACCATGACTAGGGGCAGGTAGTAGATTGAGGCAAATGTTACAATGTTCCTTCCTAGCAGTCTCCCAGTGCTTCCAGCAGTTGAACTTCCAGTGGCTGGTATCTTCCTTGAAAATTTTCTGACTCTGCAGCACGTTTTCTGAGATGCAGTGAACATGGATTTAAATGTGTCAGATGGGAGCTTTCTCTGTGCTGTCAGTTTATTTCCCCTAATAACAGTATTAGGAATGATTACTGTATTTCAAACATGGAGGCAGGAGTAGTTTCAAAGACGTTTTGTACAATTACAGGGTGGTTAACACAGACTGAGTCAGTAAGGCACTGCTGAGTGCAGCAGCCTTGCGATACATAGTTGTATGCTTAGCACATAGTCCCCCATGACCTGTTTTGCTTTTACAAACACACAGAGTAAAGTGGATTTGATTCCAGTTTGCATGTTGTTGTAAAAACAGAATTTGGTTCAGTTTATACAGCTGGGCAGGCTATGTGTTTTCTTTCATAAAATGCTTTGGAGGTTTGTAAGATGAAGCCTAAGATTAAACTGGTTTTGCTTTAATAAATAGTCCATTTCAATGCCACCTCGGTAGGTATAGCAAGGCAAACTGCTAAGCTGCTAGCGAGAGATGTTTATTATGCAGAGGAAGAATTACATCTCACTACAGCAAAGGGATATAGCTACCTCTTACATGTATCATAGGCCTCGGTTAGTATACAAGCTCATGCTAACCCTGTGGAAATAAAGATCAGATTCAGTCTGTTCGCTTTCTTAAATGCCAGCTCTCTTGATCTAAGGCCAAAGCTAATGCTGTCTGCTAGTGTTCTTTTTGTTGTTCAGCCGTGCTGGGAGTGTGGAATAATGCTATCTCTGTACTTACTGGTTTTCTTAGTCTGGTGGATTTCTAACACTCCCACAATGATTCACTCAAGAGTACAGGATGGCTGAAAGTCAAATGTCAGACTTCTGATCTCTCAGGAAGCATCTCTTGAAGTCCTCATTTGTACCCTCTTTAGAATGGAAAGTGGTACAAAGAATTTCTGAGTTAAAAACAATCTAAGATTAATGAACTGTTTTGCACTGGACCTAAATTACAGTTAAAAGAGTAACGTGATGCATAAGGCTTTCTTA
>JAVHNF010092013.1:0-11817 GCA_034783455.1 Micropsitta finschii
TCCTTCCCAGTGAAAAACCCTTCCTGCTCCTTGCTTCCAATCTAGTAACTTCTTGTTTATAGGAACAGCCATATCAGTAAACTCATCTGACAGAAACCTGTGCTTCCTCCCTTGCTTCTCAAAGTCAGCTGTATCAGCAATTGCTGGATCCAGCTCTAGGGAGGGTACAAAAGGATTCCTCTTGGCAGCATGACTGGTCCAGGTGTGAGGCCAATAGCCTCATCCTACTTCTAAATGAACCACTTTAAGCATTCAAAAGGAACAAGATACCTGGATAACCACAAACAAACATATTTCAATTACCTAAGCAGTTAGCATCATTATCCAGAGCTACATTAAGAGGCAGTCAAAGCTGCAAGTATCTAGAATGTATGAAGACAGATAAAAACACTGACACAGTACACCTGTATACACATTTTCACAGTTTCCAAAATGAGCCATCTAAACACTCCTACCTCACAAAGGGATCATCTGCCAACCAGCCAGCATCTGGAAGAAGCCAGTAGCCCATACACCTTCCTAAAAACATGAACAGCAGAAAATCCAAAACCAGCTCCTATCTCTGGAGCATTACAAAAAAGTTTTCCTTAGCAATATTTGATGAAAAAGTACAGATCTAATCTGGAACTTTTTCCTAACTCTAAAATCTTGTAACTCACAGGTACAAAGCCCAGCAACATACCTGGTTTGGGCCCTCCTGCTGATGACACATGCACACCCAAGTGTGAACATGCAAAACCACACAGTTTTGTTTTCAAAGCCATCCAGACAAACCCCAGGGCAGAAGTAGGTAAAATCTTTACTAAGGACTACCACTAGTGGGCAAAAAATATTGTCATTCATTATTGCAATCCTAACTGCTTTATGATTCTATGATATTCCACAAGCTTAATAGGTCATGTCTTGTCCTGTGTTAAGAACTGAGCTCAGATGTTCTGGTGGTCACTTGAAGAAACTATCCATCTACTAAGAAGCATCATCCCCAAAGTATGCTTCCACATGCAAGCACGAGTTTCACTCTTCACATCCTAAGCTTCTCTGATGCAGCTGTGCTGCTGAACTTCCAGATTTACATTTATCTATTAATACTAAAGCTCGTACACACCAAGTATTTTCTTTTGCTGTTGATAATCCAGTCAAGTACTTAAAATTCCTGTGGTGAGCAAGCTGATACAATCTGAAGGAATCGATTTGTTTGGTTGGTTCAACCAGATGATTCCAAGAAAACAAATTACCAATAAACTCTCTTTTTCAACTAACTTGATACCATCGCAGTCCTGAAAACAACTGTACTGCAAATGCTGCTGTTAATATCTCCACTAGACAGCACAGTACTTCCCGCTATTACTGCTACAAATTTGTTTGCAGCAGACACTGGCATCAACAACCTTCTGCTTTAGCAACAACGTGAACGATTCCTGACAAAACGTGTCTGCTGCAGACTTAAGGATGAGCAACGAAAGTCTCTGTAGCAGAATTTAAAGAACTGCAAACGAGACACAGACAGACCTCTCCCTTTTACTGAAGAAAGGGGAAAAAGTCAACAACAGATGCGATGGCATCAGTCACGTTTAAAGGCTTTCTACAACAGATACAAATACGCAGTACTACAAGGATAGCCCTAGAGAAATCTGCTTTTTATAGGATCCAGACAGGACGACTCTGGATTAAAGGCTGGGCCCCACAAACTCAGCCACGCATCTTTTATCAGCCTCCGATTCGAAAGACATTTAACACATTCAGGATCCTAAACAAACACGCTGTGAAAGAAAAGAACTGTGCAGAACCACTCGTTCTGAAGCTGACCTCGTTTCACAGGTACGAAAAGGACGAATGGGTTTGGTGACTTCACCCAGAGCATCACAGACTTCTTCGGAGCACTGGACGAGGGCTGGTCCCGGGCACTCTCCGCAGCCGCTCTCGCCACACAAAGACAACGTCCCCTTGCAACGCGACTGACAAGACACGCTTCAGACCCTTACGAGACCCCCCCGCCTTTTGTGTTGTATAGAGGTGAAAAACAACACACAGAGGAAGCAGCCGCTCGGGGACGGCCAGGAGCGGCTCGCAGCCCGCAGCCCCGCGGGGGACACAGCGCCTACCTTGGATGACGTGCTCCGGGGAGATGGTTTTCTTCTCGGATTTGTTGCAGATCTCGTTGGCCTCGGAGGAGATGAGGTGGATGAATTCAGTGCAGCAGTTCACCACCAGCTCGCGGGCGTCGTTGGCCACGCGGACGTTGGGGAGCGTTTCTTTGATCATCTTGTTGATGGCAGCCCTGGGGATGGTGAGGTCGTCGTCGTTGCCCGACGACGAGGCCATCCTGGCTGCCGCTGGCTCCCGCGCTCACGGGCTCCCCCTCAGATGCCGCGCGGGCCTCCAGCGCGGAGTGGGGGGGGGAGAGTGGGGGGGAAGGCAGGAGGGGCGGGCGCTGACGAAGGAGGGAAGGAATGAGGGAAGAAGGGAGGAAGGGTGAGCGGGGCCGGCGGGAAGCGGGACCAAGAAGGGGCTGCTCAGGGCTCCCTCGGCCGCGGCGCCTGCAACTGCCTCCTCCACCACATCCTTCGGGCGCTGGCGCCTCCGCCTTATGAACGGCTATGGGAAAGGAGAGCCGCTAAATCACCCCTGTACAGCGCAGCACGGCTCGACCCGGCTCCCCCGGGGCGGCGGCAGCAGCGCCCGGACCAGTGGTGCCGACGGCCGCGAGGCGGAAATGGTCTGACTACGGGCTCGACCTGCGAGAGACGTCGCTTCCGCCGGAAGCGGGGACGCGCTTCCGCCGCCTGAGCACTCCCACCCCGGGACGGCCGGAAGGGCTGGCGGCAGCACGTGTTGGCGGCGGCGGGAATGGCGAGGGGCAGCGCACCGCGCTGGGTCACCCTCCTGGCTAGGCCTCCCCCTCGCTTCCGCAGCAGCAGCCGCCTCGCCTGCGGTTTACCCATTAGCGGCTGGCGTTGCTGTGGGTTCAGCGAGGCTTCACCTCTGCAGCCGTGTTTGCTGCTTTCACCTAATCGGTAAACAGTACCGTGAGGGTTTCATGGAGCAAAATGAACCAAAGCATACGGGCATCTGTGGAAAGCCCGTTAAAACCTGCAGTCCTGGAAGCACCTTGCTGCTTTGTACTGAGACAAGGAGGCACACAAGTACAAAGATGGCTTTGTAATGGAAATAACTGAAGGCAGTTGACACAGCTTTAGGTCCTTAGGACCTTAGTATAAAAAGTGTAAGAAAAACAGGACCTGGGGATGGGGAGTGTCTGGCAGATGCCCAGGATGGACACAGTTAAACTGATAGGTAGAAGGACAGGATGATTGCTATGTTTGTGGTGTTAATGAATCCATTAAGCTGGTGTAAACATCTACTGGGGAGTATCAGGGACTAGCAGATGTCAGGGATGGAAGTAGTTAAACTAACAAGTAGAAGGACAGGATTATTGCTATTTCTGTTATGTTAATTAAGCTGGTGCTTCAAAGACTGCCAGAAGTTAGGAAGATTGTTGAAAGAAGTAAATGACCCTCAAAGACCACCACCACGGTTTTGTATGCATGCGGGAAACTGGAAAATGATGTAATTCATGTGTAGCCTCATGAATATGTATGTATGCCCAGTGACTATATGAGGACGGCCTGTATAGCAATATAGTGATACAGGTTAGGAGGAGCTATCCCCCGTGTCTCCCAGTGCCGCAATAAAGAGTACCTGCTTGTCAACTTGAAAACTTTGTTGGCGAGTTTGTTCCTGGAATTTTCTCCTAATCAGTACTGGAAAGGCAAAAAACACGGTAGAGCAGCCCAAGCCGAAGCTGCAGGCTGGAGACAGACATGCAGCTGTGATACTGATGTGCTTCTTCTCTCCGCCAAGGCGTAACCCTGTGCTGAACCCTAACCCACAACAGGACAGTGACGAGGTCTCTGGCTGCACCTTGGGGTGCAGGGGGATGAGCAGCCATGCTCCCTTCAGCCACAACAGCACTACTGTCATTTAACTCCTGCCTCCCCTCTTGCAGCCTAGCTGCTATTCCCACCTCTCCTCCATACAGGCACTGATCTTGAGGTGCAGGCACCAGCCTGGTATTTTGGTGAAGGAGGTTTGAGTTACAGCTGGGACATAGATGAGGCCTTCAGCTGCGCACAGGGGCTGCTGCGGGCACTGGCCTCTGAGCACCTCCCCCTGCCTCTAATCTGCCCTAGTTTTGGCTGGGATGGAGTTATTTTTCTTCCCAGTCTCTGGTACAGTGCTGTGATTTGGCTTTAGTCTGAGAATAATGCTGATAACACACTAATGTTTTAGTCCTTGTGCAGTAGTACTCCAAGTCAAGGACTTTTCAGTCTTTTAGTTATTGCTCAGTAGTGATTACTGTCAGTCAAGGACTTTTCATCAATCTCTCATGCATTGCTGGTGAGGAAGAGCACAAAAAGCCAAGAGGGAGCACAGCCACGACAAGCTGACCCAAACCAGCCAAACTGGTATTCCATATTACAGCATGGCATGCTCAGGATATAAACTGGGGGAAGTTAGCTGGAAGGGAAGGGATTGATCACTGCTGGGGGACCAGGATGGACAGCAGTTGTATTGTGCATGCCTGCAGTTGGCTGGTTGGTTGTATTCCTCTCTCTCTTCTTTTGTTATTGATATTTTATTTCAATTATTAAACTGTTCTTACATCAACTCAAGTGTTTTGCCTCTTTTTCTCCCCCCGATTCTCCTCCCCATCCCGTAGGGATAGTACTTAGTTGGTGGCTGGGCTTAAACCATGTCAAGGTCCTAGAGGGGTGCCTCTGCACCTCTACACCTTGGGCCTCACCAAAAGGGTCGTGACTGCAAAGCAAGCCAAGCATTCCCTAAAGAGCTGCCTATGCAGGGGCTGCTGCTTGGCTTCTCAGAACCAGCCTTTGCGGAGAAGCAGGGCAGGGCTGGGCCACTGCAAGTCCCAGCATGGAATTCAATTTAGGCTTAGTGAGAAAGTAGTGGGGGAAAGATAAAGCCAGTTCCTGTATCCCCAGTGAGCTCCAGCTGGGCTCTCTCAGTGAAACAAGGACTGCTGCTGGAAGCTGCTGAGAAACTGCAGCCCAGAGGCCCGAGGGTCGTCTGGGGCAGCGCCAAGGCAAAGCTGGAGGTCAGAGAACAAAAATGCTGTGCAGGAACAGTGCCAAAACTCAGGCTGCAGCTCAGCCTCAGCAGATTTGTAGGACTAAGGTGAGAGGAAGAGAGGGAAAAACCTCCACCTCGTGCTAGCTTTTTGGTTTAATACATACCTGTTAGGATAGCTTGGAAAAGGAGAGCCTGTGGCTCATCTTCCGTCTCTTAAGGCACTGTAGGCACTGAATGGATTTAAATTACTTCTTACGGATGTTATTTTGTTATTTTTTCCAAAAAAATAGTACCTAGACAGTAAGAAGATACTTTATTTTAACATGTTTTAAAAAACCCACATTTTATTGTCCACTATGTGTAATATGCCAATAACCATTGTATATAAGGGAAGCATTCAGAACATTATAACATATATATACACATAAATATTTTAGTTGTGACATTTTAAGATTGATAATCCTTTCTCTTATGTTACTGGTAAATAGGCCTGATTTCTGGAAATTAAGATACTATTATGAGGGATTACTATATTACTACTGTTCTAAGAAGTAAAAAGATAAAATATTTTATGGTATTAAGAATTTAAACAATTAAAGTGCACATCTCTGTATGTATTATATTCTAGTAAGTGAAGGGGATTGGGTTAATACTGAATATGCAAGTATCAGTCAATATTAATGTTCCCATGAAAACATCTCACTAAAAAGCAGACACTAAACAGAATAAACCTATAGTTAGAGGATTTTAATTTCAAGGTTCTGCAAACTGTAAAGTTCAAGTTAAATGCATTGAGCTGAATATCTTGGCTAAACTTCTTAGCTAAACTCAAACATTTTGAATGCCTTTTCACAACTACAGAGCAAAGGCATTTTGTTATTGAATAATAAGTTGTGTTATCAGTAGCAACAACAATTCCAATTTGCACTATATAATCTCATACTTATTCTGAGGTTTTTCCCAGGTCAAAGCTCTTCCTACTTCTCCACCTGAGCAATTTGATAAAGTTAAGACTTGCACTGAAGATCTTGTCATGATGAAAAACCATTTTGTAGAATATATCAATGGGTAGGTCTCCATTTGGATCTGCATATTTCAGAGTTGTCATTGGAGTGTACAAGGTGTTGGTCTGATGGCGAAAAGGTGGATTTTCTGCAAGAATTACCTTTACTGTATGCTGTCAAGAGTGAGAAATAGAGTCGTTAAAGAATCTTTACCAAACAAAATAAAATAAAAGCCTAGCTTTCAGTTAAGCAGAGAAAAAATGGAAGAATAAAGTGCTAAAATGATGTAAAATCCTGTATGTCATTTTATTAGAATTTCACTACAATGTTTTCTTAAAATACTTTATATTAAATACGCCCCATCCCTGGCAGTGTTCAGGCCAGGTTGGACAGGGCCTTGAGCAACATGGTCTGTGAGGTGTCCCTGACCGTGGCAGAGGGTTGGAACTAGATGATCTCAACGTCCTTTCCAACCCTGGCTGTTCTATGATTCTATGATTTTCAAGGCCTTGAGTACTTCTTACTTATTTTTAGTCCTATTTCTGTTTATGTATACCATGGTGATAACACCTTAGTATCCTGAATAGTCCTCCAAAATTATGCTTATATGCTCACAATAGGTAGATCCCTTTTTTTCACAGTTCACTGGGTAAGGATTGGAACCATGCACTCTGCAGCAAGATCTGGGAACATTCAGTTGACACTGAAGTTATTCCTTAGCAGCAAGCACCAGAAATCAGTGTCCTGTTCCACAGCTTTGCCTAAATTTATCTTCCTGCAGGAAGCCTCAAGCACCAGAAACCACATCCATGTATCTTCTGTTCTGCTTTGGTGGTCTGGGGTGGCTGACTGAATTTCACATTAGGGATTGATTACGAGTGAGCTAGAGAGAACAGCAGCGTTTACTACTGGTTGGAAGCCTGTGTAGGAGTATGATAACACTGCAGAATGTTCAGATTTCACCAGATGATGTGTAAGTGCATTTAACACTTCAGTGGTATTTATACTACCATTAATAGTGGTCTTCAATACTTCAAAATGAACATTCTTTTAATATTCTAAAGGGGTGGGTTTAAAACTCTCCAGAATCTCTTGCCTTTTTAAAAATTCATTTCAAATTGTGTCAGTTACATTTAATTAAATCTAATGCTTCTATCAAAAAACAACCCACCAGTCAACCAGTGCATTTGTAAATTACATAGAAAACAACAGCAACGACAGCAATCAAGAAAAAAGGAAGATGGAGAATTGTTGAAGAGTTACCTCTGCGACCTCTTCCGCACTTTGTCCCAGGCTCTGAAAGATTTGTTTGTAATTTTTAAGGTAAATATTAGTAAACATATCAGCTGTTTCTTGATCCGCAGCTGAAAGATCCATTTTCATTCCATCTTCAAACACTTTTCTTTCAAACTCTGTAACTACAGGGCCTGGTTCAATCAAACTTAACCTGTTCAAAAAGCAAGGATATAGTGGTTATCAACTATCCTCCGTGCGAAATACACCCCTCTATCCTTCTCAAAAAGGAATGTTGAGGAGTTGTACTATGAGTACACGTTACCAAGCAATGTTAAACAGGATGTTCTGTAAAGGGAAACCCTGCCACGTCATTGCTCTCATGCTCCTTCCCATCCACATGTAGTAGTAGAAATCTGCAGAGCTTAAATGTCAGTGCAATGTTGTAACTTAATTCATGGCAGAAGCGAGTGCAGTTGTTACTTGCTGTCTCACAGATGCGGAATGTAAGGGTGATTTATCCACGAGAACATATCAAATATTAAGAAAAAAAAAAAAAAAAGGATGATAACAAAATTCCTTACTTTCTGGACAAAATCCTACAATGATTTCTTTGTTCCAGCTTTCCTATAATAATACTACAAGTAGTTCAAAGAGATAGGGGATTTGTCAAGCTATCAGTGTTATATCAGTGCAATATCCCTCTGCAATATTGTAATAAAATACAATATAGAGACTTTTGCTGCTGCCAAATCTGGAAAATCTTATTTGGCTTGGTAGCATGTTACAGTAAATCACTGAAATACAGTTACTAGTCAGTTCTTTCCTGGTTCCTCTCTCAGGCAGCAATTACTTCCAGCCACTCTTTATCAAAACAGTCTTTGGGATAGGACCTCGTCCTACACTTGCGTTCTGATCAGGCTCTTCTTCAGGACTAAATCAAGGTATTGACCTTGACAGGAGAATTCCAGCTGCAGCTGGAATTAAAGCCTTTCCTCTTAGGTCATTCTTCACACCAGACCTTGAACTTTTTCCAATTCACTTTCACTTTTTTTGACCTCCTTTTTGTTGTTACTTTATACTCTTGAAATCTTGAATTCTGGTATATCCTGTTTATCATTACAATATACTTGTTTCAAATCCCTCCAAACTTCTCAGAGCAGTATGCTTCTCAGTTTGGATGGTACTTTTGTCTCAGAAATCATGGGATTTCCAAGAAGCAGCTGTCTCTTCTCTCAGAGCACAAGGGCTAAATGCTTGGATGCACTAGATATTTCACAATTGTTGGATACCTCACAAAGAATAGTAGCAGAATTATATGAATGTGAATATACATGTGACAAATCAAAACCCAAAGTACTGCAGATGATGAACAGGAGGACCACTCTCTTAAATACGGTCTTAAACATTAAGTAGTACACCACATTTTTGTCACTTTCCTTCCATCTCCTGTCATTATAGGTATTGTGCCCTGTGTTTCCTTTTGAGTGATTTCTACTTTCTCACTCTCTGTGATGAGTCCCTGACCTTTTTTATCTGTGAATTGCTTAAGAAGTCTGTTATCCTTTCTAAAGCAGAATATTACAGGTTGGTATTATCGTTTTATTCCTATGATACTATAAGCAAGAATCTTTTCAGAAGTGTTACATAAACGGTATCTCATCCAAACCTAAACAGCTTTTAACTGTCCAAGAGAACATGTTTATTTTATCACGTAGACATTTTTATTTGCATACGTGGTGTGAAGAACATGGACATTTCTATGCCTTTTGTGATACATGATTTCCAAGGGTTCCTCAGTCTGTTTCTCCTGGATAGCAGAAGCTTTAAAAAATTGTTTGCTAGCCCTGAATATATTTACAACTATCTAAAATATTGATCCACACAGCAGTGGATCCACACAGCAGTGGATCAATACTTACTGCAGTTTGAACTTGAGTGCTTGTATAGCTAAACTTTCGCAGAATCCTTCCACAGCAAACTTAGATGCAGCATAAACATCATTAAATAAGATACCTGATGGTGCAAACAAAACATCTCGAGAACATGATTGCATTCAACACACTAACAGTTTAAAAAACTCTTGTTTTCCAAAAATGTCTAGTCTTGCAGGGAAAACATTAGAAAAATCCTTGTTTATACTGAATCTAAATACAGATTTTTTGCTTATATTCTCAAAATTGTTTATTCTATGAAAGAATGCTTGAACAATGCTTTTCCTCCTCCTAGCTGATGATCTTTTGGGATGGTATTAAATATTTTGTAGTCTAAGACATGAAAGTGTCTGAACATACAACACCATCTGCATAATTCATTAGCAAAACTTTAATAGGCTAAGATAAACACAAAACCTGAGTGCAATGCAGGAGATGAGATTATGCAAGAGATCCAGATTGCATGTGAGTCATTTAGCAGAACTACTACATCAATCCGTCTGGTGGATGGTAAGTGTTGTATTAGACAATAACAATTCTTGGAAGTTTGACTTTGGACCCTTGCTCACCAGAATAATCCAGGTAAAATCAGAGCCACTGTTGTAATAACTGAAACAAGTACAGCTAGACTGAATGGAATGCAAGAGTGAGAACATCCTCATCTGTCACTAAAATTAGACTCTGGAGTTTTACGACAGGAGAGACTTTACAAAAAGGTAAAACTGTCCACAATCTGATTGGATTCTATTCCGTTATTACTGTTCAGAGTGTAGTAAGCAGGTTTGCCTGTCCTCAAAATCTTTTCCACTAATTTTTTCCAATAGGAAAAGTAATACTAAGCCCTGTTTTCCTGATAATAAAAATAAATAAAGAAAAAAGAGTTAAAGCAAAAAAACCAATCAACCAAACAAACGAAAACCCCACCCAAACCAAAAAACCCCACACATATCCATTGACTGTAAGGGCTTTATTGTTAAATGTCTTGAGAGTAGTTGTATAGCAACATATAACCTCGATGCATAAAAACTACCAGGTGTGTCTAAGTGCTGTGCTTTTTATTTTGGAACTTCAGCATTACAAAGCACAATACTTAGATATGCTTTCTTTAAGATAAAGAAGTAAGCTTAGACTTTGAACACTGAATTCTTAGTTCAAACAGAAAAAAAGAACAAAAAAAGCAACTTTGCCTTGTATTCCCATAACACTGCTTATTATGACTATATGTCCGCTCTTCCTCCTCTTCATATCAGGCAAAATCTCCTTCAGGAGTCGAACCAGTCCAAAGAAGTTGGTATCCATCACAGTTTTCATCTCATCTATGGTCTGACATTCAATAGGTCCAATGAGCCCCATTCCAGCATTGCTAACTGCACAAAATGGTAGACAACAGTGAGCAGCAACCCCAGTAAACATCAATTCAATCTTTACTGGAAAGCACTTGCAAGTAAAATGAGGATTAAGGAATAAATGATCCTTAAATAATCCATAAAGAAAGGATTAAAATATGTTTTTCTGTCACTAAAGTTTTGCAAAAACACTTCCATACTTTTTAATTATGCCTTTAATACAATTTAAATTATCTGGTATTTTGCATTTTAACAAATTGATTTCTGATTAGTCCCGTTTCTTTCAGTTATAAAAATGCTACAGGAAAATGAGCCAAGAATCATCTGTATTTGTTTATGATTCAACATTAAGAATTTAAGAGCTACGGTCTGCTTTTTGTTTTGTTAACATTCACATCCTAGAGGGGAAAAAAGAAAAATGAAGGAAAAATCTCAAACCCACCACACTTCCATTAATTGTTATTCCTGGATATTTTTAAGTGGGGAATGATTGCTAGAACTGGCATTCTGCACTACAACTAGTACGCCAAGTTAGAGTATAATACAGTTTGCAGAAGCAGCTTGTTAAACAGTGTTTTAATAATTAATCAAACTAAAGGCAGGCCCATAATTTTCTATTAGGGAAGATTTAATAGTTGATGGTGTAAGCAGTTCCCATCTAAGATACATTTATTTTTAGCAAACCATTATGGAAATACTTCTTGTTGAATGATTTGTAAAGTGCAGTTACAAATCTCAATACAGAACGAAAGTACCATTACTTTCTTTGCAGTTCTTCTTCAACTTGCCAATTAGCAAACGCTGCTGCTTTCTTAGTACAGAGAGCTGTTGCCTTCACTGTAAATAGGGTAACAATTCATTGATAGGGCAGAAAACTTGTACATGAAGATGCCAATTTAGGCAGAAGTTCTCACATTTACTGAAAACTGTAATTCTGTCCAAAACACTTCCCTGTGTTCAAGTTTCTCCTTTGTAAGCAGGGAAAACAAGCTTCCCTACTTCACAGAAGCATGGTGAGATTTAATCCACTCATGTCTGCATGAACTGTTAGGAATCTTGACCAGAATACACTATGTAATTATAATTATTTTGGTATTTTTCTTGGTGCTGGGACCGGTGCTGTTTAATATTCTCATCAACGACCTGGATGAGGGAACTGAGTGTACCCTCAGCAAGTTCGCTGATGATACTAAACTGGGAGGAGTGGCT
>JAVHNF010092059.1:0-10153 GCA_034783455.1 Micropsitta finschii
GTGTCTAAAACCCCAGGCATCACACAATTGCTACTGTGTGTCTTCAGGATCATAGTTTCAGCTTGTTGCCTGCTTCTAGCTATGTTTCTGTGAAGGTGTTTGATGGCCTTAGCATGCTATCAATTAGAATGTGTTAAATCCTGGGGAAGTCACATTTAGACATTATTTTACCTCTCATTGAGAATGACTGAATTTATGGGACAAAAAATTAGCACCTATTAAATTTTGGAATCAGTGAACTTCTAGCCTTGCATTCTTCACACAGATTTTCTAACTTAACATTTTGAAAGCCACATTTCAAGGCAAAAATCAAATAGCATCTTCTTTTCAATATAGTGGAAAAGCCAAGCTTCTCTTAAATTGTCTCCCAAGTGACTAATGGCCATACTTCTGGAGCAGATGCAAGTGAGCAGCTTGTCTATTCTGAACACCCTTATCAGCACTTCCAGGGGGTTTGTAATGGATGACAAAAAGCTGTGGTACAGTAATTACTGTCATGACTGACTAGAATTCCTAGGCTTGTGTGATTTTTCATTTAAGAAACAGTTGCAGTGATTTTTCATTTGAGAAATAGTTGCAGTGATTTAAGATGTTGCCAAACCTTCCTCCTCTCCCTGCCCAGCCCCAGTTATCTTTTCCAAACCTCTTACAAGCAATGTTTAAGTGTTCCTAAGCCAATATCAAATGCAATCTGGAAGCTCAGCATCAACTACCTTTCAGAGTAATTTGGGTTCTGTTACTAGACTAGTAGATTTCACATCAAACTGGCTGAAGGACCATTTTACTTTACTGCTTCAACAGGGGAGAACGTGGAAAATGTGGTTGTGTTCACCTCTGGCAACAGGACAAAAGCAAAGAGTGGGTCAATAACAATTTGTATCATTGCATTTATTTCTTTACTGAATGTGTATCTAAGACCTAAACTACAATTTTGCAAACCCAAAGGGAATAAATGCAGTTAAACTCTGCAGTTGGTCACTGTTAGTTACTGCACCAACATTTTCTTAAGTGCTCTGTAATTTTAGTGACTACTAACTCCTTGCAAGCCACTTTAATAAACCTAATCAAATAAAGTAATCATTTGTAAGAGTCATTAAAGAAATACTACTCCCTTTGGATACACAGTCCTTCATTACTTGGATAGATGCATTTGCTGAAGACAGAGCTCCACTAGAGTGATTCAAGCCAGGACAAGAAGTTCCATACTCCAGATGACAAAATAGTATCCATCAAAGAAAAAAGAAAAAATAAAAATTTTCATAGAATTAGAATAGTTTGGGTTGGAGGAGACCTTAAAGCTCATCCAGTCCCAACCCCCCTCCCACAGGCAGGGACATCTCCCTATTTGATCAGGTTGCTCAAAGCCCTATCCAGCCTGCTGTTGAACACTGCCAGGGATGGAGCAGCTACGGCTCCTCTGGGCAACCTGTGCCAGTGCCTCACCACAGTCACAGTAAAGAACTTCTTCCTTATATCTGATCTAAACCTACCCTCTTTCAGTTTAAAACCATTTCCCTTTGTCCTGTCACTACGTGTAAAAAGTCACTCTCCAGAGTGATAATTATTTACGTTCAAATGATGTTCTTGAGGTAATGCACTGGAGAGAAACTCTTGGCATGTAGCGCAAGGATTTCTAGGGCCATACCCCCAGATCCTTAATACTCAAGTATGCTTAAATGTACTGCAAGCTTCTTTACAGTGAATGGTGGAAAAACTTTTTAGCCATTATAGTGTAATAGACCACTTGAGTTAAAAATTTCTGTACAACTAGAGATAACCATTCTTGGGCAAACAGGAATTCACAGGCAATTTTCAGTAAAGTAATACACAGAAGAGTCTGGTTAGAGGGGGTACAGCCACTTTTGGGGTACAGCTCAGGGGTCCAGAAAAGACAGAGATGACATTGTCACAGTAGTGATTCTGGTGATACTGTTACCAATGAAAGCCATTATAGTCTATATTTAATATGAAAAGACTGCACTTGATTTAGCTCATGGAAAGGATAAAATTCACATTTTTAAGCTTTTTTTTTTTCATTTAATTTGTTTTTGCTTGGTCAAAAAAGGAGTTGCTTCATTTGCATGTCCCTAAGTAAAAGAATACCCCTTAACATCTAATTAAAGGTGCTGAAGGATAGAGAGTCCCTCAATGCACCTGAACCGCCTTGCCAGAACCAGGGGCAGTTATAAACCATAACTGGGAACATCATGAGAAACTACATCTTTTAGCTATGGGAGCTGTGTTTCTTCCACATTCCTTTGCTTGTTCTTTCCACAGTTGATTCTCTTTTGGGAAGAAATTGACAATATTGGTGGAAATCAATGTGCACACACATTGCACACACAAACCCCCAGATATTTTGTATCTTTAAAAAATCTAAAAATATACCCAATTGCTCCCTTCCACAGAGCTCCACAACACTTGCTCGTATAAGGCTTAGTCAGGTATATCTTCATCCAGCTGAAGGCACAGATTTATTCTGAGTGCTTCTAGCCTTTACTTTCCCATGAAAAGATTAGTTTGCAGCATGCTGTAACCCCTAGATGTATTTCAGCATTATTCTATGCAATAGACCAAAGGTTAGTTGCTATGCAGTGTATTTACTGTATTGTATTTGTGAGGAGTCTCCTCTGTTTCTTTGCTCTTAGCTCAGCAGCAACAAGCGTGCCAAAAAGAGTTTTTTAACACAAATTCTGTCTGCTAGTTAGGATTTCTTAAGTAATCAGACATGACTCTGTGAGCAGGGGTCTCGTCCAAGATCCATTGGAAATCTGTGCCTTATGCAGCAAGATTACCTAGTAGGCATTATCAAGGTCCTGCTGCATTTTAAACACAAAGAAGTGGGAATCCTGAATAGTATTGCACCTTCCTGTACGGCATCAGCTCCCAAACCAGCTTGCTGCCCAGCACTTGCAAGCCTTTGGTGGCAGCAGCCGATTGTTTGCTTTCCTCTGAGACAGCAGCTGCTATAGCACTTCTTCAGGCTTCCTGCAAGCTGCTATCATCCCAGAAAAAAAGGGGCAAGCTCATGGCTGAGAAAAAATGGCATTGTTGCATATTGCCACATGCGGCCCTAACCCACTTAGAAGAGATCTTTACACAGGCTTAATTTCGTATTGTTATATGAACACCACACTTAATACCATTATTGGATGCTCAGAGAACTAATTCTCAAATATAATGCATTTTGAAGATTCTATTTTATAAAAATAGAGGAGTTTCATGTTCATAGCACATTTTTAAAGTCCTCTTAAGAATGAATTACAAGTATGACCTGACATTTGTAACATGCATTTTAGCATTCGTCTATCCCTTCTTAGGAGGATGGTTCTGCACTTTTAATTTTAGCAACTTTTTTTTTTTTTCTGCTATTAAGTTTCTATGTTATACTTATTTATATTGTACTGCAAAGGCTTTGTTGAATAAATGTGCCTGGCATTTGTGAGGTCATGAAATCTATTGTCCTTCATTCTTGTAGGAGTTGAGTCCTAGTGAAACTGTGATTCTTCTGTGACCACCCTCTCTGACCACCATCTCACACATATATAAGCCTGAAGACACAGAACTACGGGAGAGGCTGTGGATGGCTGTACCAGTCCAAGTAAAGTCTAAGGTCAAATAGAGGCTGCACCTCTGTGGCACCTTCCTTTTCCCTGTGGATGATTGTGAGAGTGTGCTATGTTTCCCCTTAACAACTTCTGGTAAATTCTTCCCTTCTGTCTCCATGAGTATGGAGACAGGGGAATGTTGCCACACTTCTGCCCACCACCTCATCTCTTTGTGCTCCACGTTACCAGAATGTTTCTCTTCTGAACTCTTCCGTAGGATCTGAAAATGTGCTAGGCCTTAATAAAACACATACAAGATCAACAGGATACTGCCCCTAGATATTTCCATTGCAGAGCCAAGTAAGCGGGGAGGAGAGACTGATGAATGACTCTATGGTCACACATGGGAAAGAGGGAAAAGTGTTTCCAAATGTTCTGTTAAAATCTGTAACATATTTTTAAAATTTCTCACATTTCATGTCAAAATCCCCTAAAAGAGAATATCTGACCTTCACTATCTTTAACTGAAAGAATTTCTGACCTTCACTGTCTTTAACTGAAAGAATTTCTGACCTTCACTATCTTTAACTGTTTGTTTCCATACATGCCACTGCCAAAATGCTGAGTAGGCACTTGAGATTTACCTTTAATGTGTCATTTTAGCTGACAAGATGCTTGCTGTGAATCTCAAAACTTTGTCATGAAATAGGTGCAATTTCACTGCAAATACTAAGCATAGGATATACCGCTACCTGAGCAAATGCCACTGAGGCATTTGATATCAGCATACGTAAGAGATATAAGCAAAGAGCACCTGAAAGTTTATCAAAAAGCTGTATTCCTTCAAAAAATAAAAAAGAAACAAGCTAAATTATTTCTACAATAGCAAGTAGCACCATGCAACAGCAGTGGAACTGTAAAGCAATTGGTTTTGAGGACCTTGACTTCATGCTAAATATATTAGTGTGTGTGTGGTTAATTATTTTATATTATTTCTTGCCTGGTTCTGTATGTTTGACCCCCTCATTGGCAGATGGAACATATTTCTGATTTAGTTTGACTCGAAAAGAACCCAGCTTACGTGCTCTGTGACCAGTCTGCAGTGTAAACCAATGTGCACTAAGTGGAGACAATTAGGTTTGCTTCAGAAGTTCACTTCTGGTCCAAACTAAAATGCTAATGTTAACCCCAGAAGACTTACAATTGGGGCTGTGGAGCAACTCCTTTGGGAGGTAAACTAAATTGAAAAAAAAAAAAATCTGGTAAGTTATCTACCCCTTTTGCTCCTACTTGCTTGTTTCACCTGAGCACTGTTCTTCCATAAGCATTCACAAAGACATTTTGTGTCTCTTTCAAACTCTCTTTCTATATTATCTCTCCTACCAGGCAGGTTGCAACCATGAGAACTGTTAGTTTTGCCCACCAATAATTGTCTCCTTGCAGAGTCCCATCTTCCTGTATCCAACCGTTTTATTCTCAAAATCTAAGAGTAAAACAGATCTTCAGGCCAATAACTGACATCTTCCTATGGTGTCTGTAGAGTGCTGACAGAATCAGGCACTGACCTGTGACTGCACTAAGCAGATGTAATGGTAACACATAACTAATAACAAAGCCATCCTGGCATCCAATATACTGCATCTGCGTCACTCTTCCAGAAAAGAAACCAGGTTATTCACACCCTCCTTAACTTCCCATGTGCATGGGTTTTTAAAGTCAGAGTAGCCAAAAATGACTTCTCACACAGAAATATCTTATCATGGAGTCTGTACTTGTCCTAACCTTCAGCAAAAAAGAAGGTCCTTCTTAAGAAAGAAGGCAGGGGTATTATTTTAGGAGTCCCTGCTTTACTGTTCCCCCAATGTACCTCACAGCAGAGACTAAACGAAAACACAAAACAATAAAGCCAAATGTT
This sequence comes from Micropsitta finschii, assembly GCA_034783455.1. NCBI lineage: Eukaryota > Metazoa > Chordata > Aves > Psittaciformes > Psittacidae > Micropsitta > Micropsitta finschii. The sequence continues at coordinate 5,464 of JAVHNF010092059.1, forward strand.
AGCATTCCAGGCATGTGGCTAGAAATCTGAGCTAGGATTAGCAGTCAGCAGTTCTGATTCCCTAAATCACTTCGGCCAAGTTTCTTAGGCCTTGTTTACATTAGATTTCCAGCTGTATGGAGAAATAGTTCAAATATGAAAGCTTAGATTTCTATAAAGCCCCTAGTGTTAGGGATTTCCTCAGTTGATGGATGCTCAATCTCAGACACTTTTTAAAGAGGCTTTCTGCAGTATCTCAAATCACAAGATGCTTTTAAAATTCAGGTTTTATTTAATTTGATCCAGTTGTGCTGCCTCTCAGCAAAGCAGCAGTTTTGTTAAAACCTCCTTCCTTTCAGAAACCTCTTTGAAGAATATTTTAAATGCATGTCAAATAAAGTCTCAGTGGTGTCCCATAATACTGGGAGTTCCTGTACTCATATTTAGCTCAGTTGTTTCCCGCTGAAGTCCTAGTTATGTATCACATTTATACCAGTAACTAAGTAGAAATTGTAAAGCTTTCCTCCCATGCCAGCAAAGGAAAGAATGTGAATGAAGTTTTCACCTTCTTTCTCAGTTTCCTCATCTGCAGAAGACAGGCAAGTGGCAGAGAGACACTACTACATTACCTGACTGCTCAGAGAACTGAACACTCCAGATTAGCAATAAAAAGCTAATGCTCCTGATGTGCATGATCTGTGGTGCAATCTCACAATTGGTGCAAACTAATCTGCAACCAGATGAATGGAGCCGTCCCTGCTCTTGCCATTTGCCATGTGCTCCCAATCATGCCAGGTTTAAGACCAGGATGACATGCAGTGAGTATGTTCAACTTGATCATCTGGCTGAAAACCTTCTCTGCTAAAAAAAAATAAATCAACTAGGCTGGGAACCTGATTCAGTTCCCCACTGACCACAGGAATGTTAGCACTGACACAAGGGCAGGGGGACTAGAGTGGCTAGCAAGAGGGAGGAGCAGGTCTTCTGCTGTTGGCAGCATTATGGACTTAGACTCGCTTATGCTGTTCATAAAAACATACTCTGAAATGCATTGCAAAGTTGCATTAACAGCAAGAGGAACTCCAAACTGGCCCCCAGGGAATGTAAGACAGACTACTAATTGCAGAATGTGTACAAGTACAGTTCTGACCTGACAGACCAGTGCTGCTTTCTTTCTTTTCTGCCATATCTGAACACATGGCTTTGCAGCCTCAGCTGCAGACACAACCATGAGTAGCTAGCATATAAAGCAGCTGGGTACTCCTAAGACACTTGAGTACCCACCAGTTTTAGAACTGACTGCAGAAATGTAAGCAGGCACCAGCCTGGTCTCAGCAGATATTTTATGTGCCTGTTCCTTCTTCCCTTACATGATGTCCCTGACACACGGTGAATACATAGTTAATGTGTCCTCCCTTCCTTTGCCTCCCAAAGGAAAAAGCTGTACACCCATCTGACACAACACCTATCCATTGCTATATACTCTGTGCAGTACTGTAGTTCTCAGTATTCACAACACTTGGAAAGAAACATATAAAATTCAAGATCTCTACAGCTTCCAAAGACAGCTCCAGAAAGTGTTCTGCCATGATGACAGAGTAAATCAAACAAAATGAACAAAAACCTTCATTACCACAAAAACTGATCAGTGAGCTAAAACAGCCTGGCAGAGTTCCTGTCTCAGTGGATTCACCTCTGAGATCTCCAGAACCTTGAAGCTAATGCTGTTATTGTTTCGAGTCTCAAAAGAGTAAGAGTGAAGAACAAAGAAAGAAACCATATGATGACCTCAGAGAAGTCTCTGAAAGAGAAGGCCAGGCAGCTCAGGTGGGGAGAGGTTAGAAGGCAAGAGCAGAGATCACTTCCCTTCACTGAATACTTGCAGAGGCTTTAAAGCCCTGGATGGGAAGATGAAGAGGAAATGGATTATCTCCCTTTCACCTTCCTTGGCACAGAACAGTTAGACTTACCTGTGCTTCACAATGCTTCAGCACATCACTGAGAGCAGTAATTTGCCTCAACTCCTTTCCACATAACTGAAAACAGCAGCTTCTGGATTACAGACTCCTCTGATTCCTGTGACCCAGACACAGAAGTGGAACTACCCCATTCCTGCTCCCCAAGATTCTGCTCCGAGATCACAAGGAGGGAGGCCAGGCAACAAGCAATGAGGAACTCCGCTGAGCCAAATGCTGGAAGCTTCAGAAGTCAGATTTCTTCTTCCATTTTATCGAAAATCCCCCTGTTGCCAATCATGTAAGCATTCATACTTTTAGCAAAGAGATTGTTGTGAAAATTTGCACATCTGTTGCTTCTATCAAAAAGCCAAAGGATTTTAAGCGGAGCAAAATATTCCCTGCCATTTCTTTTAATATCCCTACAGGTCTGCAAACTCCACATATGGAGCAATATTCTGTCCAGGCCAGCAAGCTACAGAACTATAGCAGGTTATATAATGAAACCACATCTGACATCCTCTTGGAAATGTATAACATGCAAACCATCACATATTGCAGCACTATTTCATAAGACGGCCTGTTAAAAAATACTCACATATTCCCCTGCTCCTCAATAATTCCACCAGTTCCACTATGCTGTGCAAAATTAATAAAAGTGTACCAAGCCAGTTACAAAATGTTCATATCAATGTCTCAAACAATTTGTCTGCCTTCTATATGGAGTTATTGAAAATAAGCATAGAAAATGATAAGCAAATGCTGCAGAGCACAGAAACAGCCCAGCCAGCCTAGGTGTTGAGGGAATGCTGCTGTGTCCATGGCAAGCAACAAAAAAGTGTTCAGCAGGGTTGGGTTTATTAGTCTGGTCTTAGTGTAGCATTAATGTTATTTTGGGAGAGGAGTTATATCAAAACAAGCTTCGTTGGTAAGTTCCAACATGAACATATTCTACATCAAAGATAAACCACTGTCTATTCCTGAATACTGAAGGAAGGCACAAGGCTGCTATATGATTACTTCTCATTTGCAGCACAAATATACAGTACAATCAGTACTATCTACAATGGTTAGCTGAAAACGTCACAGTGCTGGTTATCCAAAACAAGTGGATCATTAGTTCCCACTACAGCACCCAAATAGCAGAAACAGTGCCACCTCTAAGGTGCAAAAGGAGTATTTTTCTACAATGCTGGATATAACTTGAGTGAGTCATGCCTTCCCCTAAGCACTGACTATAAATGTACTTTATTCCTTACAAAGTATCATCTGCACATGGCTATGCAGCATACATATGTTGAACATCAACATAAAACACAGCCAAGCTGATTTAGAAGTGAACTGTCAGAGACATGCTGTCATTAGACAAATCCCAAACTGCATGTCACAGAGAACAAGAAAGTCCAAGATGATGCTACACTGCTACAGCTCAAGGTTTTCCATGAGAGTGGGGTATTGGTTAGGTGTGATTTATTCTGGGGAGATAATAATTGCCAAGTAAATACAAAAAAAAAAAATTGGATGAGCAGAGGGGAAAATAAACATGGACACATTTCAAGAAATCGTGAATGGATGCTTGCATCAATTAAATGGAGGTGTGCTTTTCTCACCTGCCTGTTTGATGAAAAGGATGCTTTATTCCAAACAAGCTGCTGAGACTATGGAATGACAGCAGATATATTAGAGAATAATAAATGCTGAGGCTGCTACTTTACTTTTCCAATAGGCAATTCTGAGGTTTGTGCAAACTTAATCTTATTTAAACAGTTTTCTGACTCAGATGGTCGTTCCCAGTAATACCTACACCTACTTGCTGAGTTGTGCTATGAACATCCATCAGCTCTGCATAATGTATGAGACAGAAGCATTGGCAAGCCAGCTAATTCTTTGCAGGGCAATAAATCAGTATACATGTCTTCAAGCTGAAAATTAATAAGTGCATATAATTCTTCATAAGTATATCCGGCGCTTTGAAGCACGATGCAGCACATACAATTGAGGATGCAGGAGACAGATTTTTTTTTACTGAAATGAAAATGCAGTATTTCATGCTTAGGTTTGAAAGAAGTATAGCTTAATAAAATAAAGTTTACAATTCAAGTCACTCTTTTACTTCAAAACTAATTTATTGCACATTTTACACATCCTGCAAGTGATGAACAATGGCCTTGGATAATTACTTTCCTTACAAAGTGTGGGAATCAAAGGATATGTTTTAGATGTGTGGTCACAGATATGACCATGCTGATGAATTGCAAATAACCAGACTGAGAGCTGATGATGTGCCTTCTTTGATAGCTGTACTGGTTATAAATTCTCTTTTCCAAGATGAGAAAAGCACTTAATAATAGGATTTTTGGTGCGTGGATTTGAATTAAAAGAAAGTGTGGCTGTGTGCAAGTATAGTTGCTAACAAGGAGAAGAGAACTGTGCTGGTCACTTACCAGCTATTTTGACATCTATTCGTGACAGGTTTTGTCCACGACAGCTAGTACTAGTCCTGGCAGCCTATTAAGACTCCAACTCAATTTGCAGATCCTACACAGAGTCCAATAATTCATGGAGCAATCCCTCTCTTCACTTATAATTCAGCCAAGCCCTACATGACATCATTGGAAGATAATTCTGTGTATTGTTTTCCAAAAGTAATTCACACTTCCCCCATAATTTTGCAGGTAAGCTGTGGCAGCAGATACTGCTGTTCACAGCAAAAGCTACGAACAGCATCCCACCCAAACGCTCACACAGGCTTGGTC
>JAVHNF010092071.1:0-11479 GCA_034783455.1 Micropsitta finschii
CTATCTGCTTCCACCACCAGACGGACAAATGCCCTGCATCTTTGCAACGTTCTTTTATCTATCTTTATGATAAGCAGCCCAATACAAAACAAAAAAATCCAAACACAAACTTAAAAAGCACACATACTTTTAGTTCCATTTACTGACACCGCAGCACCGTGCGGCTGGTTTCACTGAAGTTTACAGCCCCCGCCCCAGGCTGCCCGAGAAGCCCACACCGCCCCGCTCAAGCCCCGCCGCCGCGGAAGGGAGACACGGGGCGTCACGTTATCGTCAAAGCACCTGGAGCGGGGGCTGAGGCGAAGCCTGCCCTGACCCCCTCTCGCCCCGCAGAACCCAGCACAGCCCAAGACCACTCGCCTATCTGTGGGCCCGGGCCGGCGCGAAAGGAAGCGTGGGGACTCGCCGAGCGCAGCAAGGCAGCAGAGGCCGCTGCGAGGGGGACGGCACCGGAGAGGGGCTGGGTGTCCGCACCCAGGAGGGAGGGAGCCGGGTTGAAAACCGACTCTCCCTACTCGGTCAGTGCAGGATCGGAGGGTTCAGCCCCATGGGACAAGCGCAGAGAGCCCGCCCAGGGTATGTGTCTGAGAGTCATAGTATTGCCTGGTAATAACTGTAATAAAGCTTTCTGGTGAATGAAGTGCAGGGCTGTTGTGAATCCTTAAATTATTTGGTACAAACCAGCTTAATCAGAAATTGCCTCGCACACTAAGCCCTGTTCACCAGTACATACTGACACATACTCCTCTTGATGTTCAGTAGTTACTAGAAATGGGTAAGTCAGGGCCATTACTTAATGCCACACTTTAATTCCACTAGCTGCTGTTTCCAAATCAAATCAGTCATATCCTTTGCCTAGAGAACACCTTATCCAGGTGTCCTTCCTCCACACTGCCCTGCTGATGCTCAACATCTCAGTCAGACTTCTCTTTTTTAATGCAAGGAATGTAACAGCATGGAAGGGGCTCTTGGGCTTAACCTGATTGTTTTCACCATCAGGCCACCAGGAACCCACCCCACTCTAGCTTTGGGAGCAAAGCACTAGCCCTGTATTAAAGTTCAGGCATATCCCACCCCTCAAATCACATAGCACTTTCATTTCCTCTCACCCCAGACAGCCAAGTTACTGTGCACTGAAATAAGAAGTGCACTCTAGCACCATTTGGATGACAATCAAATGCCTTGGAGTTGTGCACAAAAAGGTAACAGTGCAGTCCTGCGCAGAAACAGCCTTTGATGGAAAGGCTTTTTGCTAAAAATCTTCACACTGCCAACACCAAATGCCATGGCAACCTAAATAAGCACCTCAGGACTGCACTTCTTGGAGAATGTTTAGAATTCATTGTCAAACCCAGCAAGTACCCAGAAGCTGGTTGTACTCTATCAAGAGGTAATTGGGTTTCTTCATACTACACATTTAAGAAATAAGCACATAATTTATAGTTAGTCTTGCAGCACTTCAAGTTCTCTTATTAGTTTAGGCATAGAAACAGCAAAACAAAACAGTAACTGTATTAGGAAAGCTATTTCAGCTGTATCTTTGGTATTATACAGTTGCATTCAAATATTTAAGAAACAATGAATAGGAAAGATCTATCACAACAGCTAAGTCTTTGTTATTTAAATATTGCACAGGCACCATATGCTTTTTCATTACATTCTTTAAAGGACTAGAACCAGCTGATAAGTAATAAACTCAAGTGTCCTGTGCTGATAAAACACTTCTCATTCCCTGATTACCCTACAAGGACACCTGGTGCAAAGCCATATTTTTATTCCCATTCTTGCCTAAGTGCTTGTCCAGTTATTATCCAAAAACCTTATTTCATCAGGCTGCTTAGCAACACTTGGAACAGGCTGCTAAAGGCTCCTTTCATCTATAGGGAATGTATCAAGAGATTAAATGGGTGAGCCTGGAAGGAAAAGAAATAAAAAAAAGACAGGGGATAGGAATTAAAATGGGGAGGGGAGCTGAAGACATGCTCCAGCCTTGTCAGAACCAAATTAACACCTTCTTTGCCAGTGGGAAGTCACTGCCCAACTCTAACAGGTGAACACAGAAAGAAAAGCAGAAATGGGAACTGCAAGGAGAGAGGAAGCACTGGCTGAGTCAGTGGGATGTTTCTCGTGTCAGCAAGAAGTTAAGGCATCTCTGCACTGAGGTGCACAGGCTAAGAGTTTATTTAGATAGCATTAGCTGTGTATCTAAGTAGCTGTCTTATACTATCAAGCCTGAGATGAAGACCACAGAATTGGACTCAGGCACAGCTGAAAGAGACAGTGCAAAAAGAGTAGCCCTATTCCAAAGAAACAGAATTACTGTGTAATGGCAGCCAAGACATCTCCTTTCTAGGGAGAACAAAATCTCCCACAGAACAAAATGGTGGAAGTTTTGTTGTGCCGGATGAAGAAAAGGAAGGGGTGATCTGCAGTGAAGTCTTCCACAATCATTGCGCAGCGCAACATCATCACTCCTGCTGTGGCAGCTGCTGCTTCAGTGCCTTCTTCATTGACTTCCACAAAGGACTTGTGAACCACTTCTGAAAGCACCAGCTCATTGCCAGCTGAAATCCCAGAGAAGTCTGCCTTCCCCAAGTCAAACGCATCAGGCATTCCCATGCTGCTCAGGAGGGGTTTCAGATCATAATTTTCTTCCAGTTTAAATCTGGGTAAAGACACCTTCACCTCTGTGCATTCCATTGCTTGTGGATTGAGCCAATCTACCACTTTCTCATACGTGAGTTCTCTTTCCAGCTAAAGAAAATCCAAATATTTACATAATTAAAGTAAGGCAGTTTTACTCAGCCATAAGTAGTAATTACTGTGTTACATGTTAGATTGGGGGCTTTTTACATTTTGCATATGGGAAGCAAAGGCAGAGAAGAACTAATGACAAGTTTCCAAAGAAACCAAACCTCTATTTCTTAACCAGAAAATCCTTCTTTGGGTTGACAGGCTGATGAAAAAGTCTGCTCATAATGCCCCTTGCAGTCAGTGTTAGAAAACCTTATTAATAAATTCTTGTCCAGGGCATGAAATAGCCAAAAACATTGAGTCGTATCTCCACAACAAAACAGATCCCACATTTTCCTGTGAAATTGTTTCTCTGGAAGTGGGCAGGGACAACCTGCCAGCTGTTCAGAACAGATCTATGGGGCAAGCTATAGGACTTCCTAAGAGCTTCCCCAACACCCCCCTCACCACATATGCTCCTCAGCACGCCATGCCCTCACCATAACTACAGCTAACATCTGTTGTTGAGGAGGGTCAGGTCTTCAGCTGGTGCTGAGCACCAGTGACATAACAGCTCTGGAACTGAACTGCAGTTCTATATGCAAACTTTCTTCACCGGAAAGACACAGACTTGCATTTATCTCAACAACTTACACTTTCCAAGCCAGTGGATCCATCCTGGATTGCATCAGGGAGCAGGATGATCATGCTGAGTTCATTACCAACATAAGGGAGCTCAAGGATTTTGGTCTGCAAGTCCCAAATATAGGCCATTTTAAACTTATCCTTCCTGCACATCATCTGCACACATCTGGTCTCTTCCTAAAAGTAAAGAGATGTCAACAGGCAGTACTGAGAGAGTATGCCGGTCTCAAAATACAAAGCAGGCATCCCGTTACTCAGGGCTTTTAATAATTTGACTAAAGAGAACCAAACACATCACAGAGCTCAGCCTCACCACTGCCTTTTGTGAAGAAGTAAGGATCCCTGAGACTTTAGTTACTGATGTGGAAATTTCTGTCACATTTCCTTTAAGGCAAAAAAGCAAAGACATGTTTGTTCTCTTTACAACTAGTGACAACCACTAAACAGAGCTGATACGAAGCAGGACCCATGTTCCTTGCTTTAAATGAATGCAGAGCTGTTTCAATGTAGGTATTTTCATTTTTAGTCTATATGGCTCCAAGTGCTGTAACAAAGAGAAATTAAAATACTTTAAAATTACATTAAAGATACTGAGAAATGGAGAACATTATTTTGAATTCTTAAGTCACATGGATAGTAAGAAGGTGTAAGATTTTTCTCCTAAATTTCATTCTCTGGTATCTCCTTCCATTTTCACATGGTACATCAGCTACTATAATTCACATAATTATTTAATATCTTTTCAGTTAAGAGCTTTATTACTTTCTCCTTTACCTTCATGAGATAACCATGTAAGTAGTTTTTTGTTTTTAAAGTAAAGCCCATTGAAACAATGCCCACAGAGAATATGGCAGAAATTATCTTGCAGCAGTGACACATAAAAAAGATAGCAGCCTTCTAGTATCTGAAGGAGGCCTATAAGGATGCTGGAGAGGGACTCTTCATTAGGAAATGTACTGATAGGACAAGGGTTAACAGGGTCAGACTTAAACAGGAGAAGTTTAGATTAGATATAAGGAAGAAGTTCTTTACTGTGAGGGTAGTGAGGCACTGGAATGGGTTTGCCCAAGGAAGTTGTGAATGCTCCATCCCTGGCAGTGCTCAAGGCCAGGCTGGACAGATTAGTGACATTGATTAGTGGAAGGTGTCCCCTGCCCATAGCAGGGGGGTTGGAACTAGATGATCTAAAGGTCCTTTCCAATCCTAACTATTCTGTGGTTCAATGATTCTATGAATAAGCGAAGAAAAGGCCACACAGCACATGAAAATCATTTTGTTGCAAGAGGTGCAAGTATCAGAGAAGTAATGTCACAGGATGCTGGAAAAGCTCTTGGGATGTTAATGTAACTCTTTCCCTCTGGGCACATTGTAAGATAGTTATCTTAATACTTCAGGTTACACCTCAGATTGCCAATTGTTCATTTGAATCTACTCACACACTTCTGTAGGTCATCAGTGGCTAGTCATTAGTGGGATGAAAATATAAACCTTAATGAATGAAGTTTGTGAGGAAAGAGACTTGCAGTTCTCTATGTGTCTAAAAGCAAGTTCCTTGGGTAAGCCAAGGCAGCATTCTCAAATCCTACATCTTAACTTTCTCCAATAGTTCTCTGGATCCCTTTCCTAGTTTCAGGACATCCTAAGTCTGTACTAGTCCAAGGAAAAGAAAATTGAATAGTATGCCTGGATACCATGCTAGCTTTTTCAAAATGCTTCAACAGTGAGAGGGCAAGGCAGCAGGAACCAGGACAGTCCAGTGGTTTCTGAAGTGCTGCAGTAGGGAGTATGAGGTGAGCAGCACCATTCTCTAACTGAAAAGTGGTATTAGCAGTTCAAGCTAATATGTTTCACCACTGGAGGAGGGATGGTTTGAATTCAAGCAGGAGGGCTCCAGGTTTGAATAGTGTTTATTTTAAGCAAGGGAGTTAAAGAAGTCATGTTACCAGTTCTTGCTAGTGACATCTGGAGGCAAACCCAAGAGTTTGAGGTGATCCTGAGGGGCAGTCATGGCCTGCTAATGATAGTAGCCAAGGCTTCTTCAATAGCACTGATATACTTCTAAAAGCAAGTACAGCATGGAGGTCTTCAAAGAAGACTTATTTTTAATTTTACATTTGTTTTGGATCAGTTCAGTGGCAGAAATGGAGGAGGGGAAGGGGGAGGAAGCAAGCAGTGACTGAAGACTTACACTCAAGTTTTGCACGTGTAATTGCAGCTTCCTGCCTACAACCTAAAGGAAAATTTCTTTTCTTATCCTCACCAGTTTTATCATGAAATAATGAAGTTCACAAACTTCTGTGAAATTGTTCACAACCCCCAAATAGCATGGCAGCTTTACTCAACTGTTCTCTTCAGTTCTGAGTTCTGTAACTATGTAGAGCTACTTCTCTCAAACAAACAACGGCAAAAGGAAGAAAGAAGAGATAGAACGAAAGAAATACTTAGTTGTTATATTAAAGTTTCTAGTAATTATGTGAAACTTAACAGAAACAAAGAGTGTTCATATTAAAGTGAGAGGATATAAGGCATTTCATACAGCCTAGCCAAAGTAACCCTGCTTGCATGATTTTTCCTGTCTTCAGAGTTAAATGTATTCATTTCAGAGTGCTTCAGAGTAACAGTGCATTTTAGCACACATCATACCTTGTTTATTTGAAATGGCACTTCTGCTGTCCTCTCTTTGTCAAACTGCTTTGCCCAGTTGCCTTTGAAATAGATGGCATTCACCAACACAAGTCTGGTCAGTGAATCGAGAATGCCCTCTGCCAACAGGTTCTGAATTTTACCTTTACAATACATAGGGGAAAGAAAGAAAAAAGGAATTTTTTTTAAGTAGTTTGACATGTATCTGATTATCTAATATAGTACCTACTCCATAATTAATATAGATGCGAGAATTATGTACCAAACAGAGCATGAGCTCAATGTCGAGCTCAGTGTTTGGTTGGCTTTTTTTAATTCACAATACTGTATCTTGAAATAGCTCTTTACCCAAGCCAGAGCTGACACTAAATACAACACAGCATCTTTCAAAACACTCACCTTCAGTCCTGTCCTCTACCCAGCCATTTATTTGTTTTCTGGAATCCTCCCAAGCACGCATGAAGTCAGTCTTTTCTAGTCCAGCATGGTAGGATTTCTGACTCAACTCTACAAATGACTAACACGGACATTTAGAATAGCTTCTCAACAACATTTTACTCTCATTCAGCCACAGATGATTCCTAAATACATCAAGAAAATCTGCCCACTCTTCTCCCCCAGCTTCATATTGAGCCATTGAAGTTTTGCTTTCACATTCCTATTAGGTTTTATACCACCTATTTGAACTAGGAACTGTCCACTGTATGTTAAGTCACATGCTAAAGTTCTACATAACTTTAACTGAAAACTGATGTAGCTAGGTTTCCTGGTTGGTTGGTGTTTGCTTTTTTCTTCAGTGAGAGAACATATGATTTTGTAAGCTTCTCCACATAAATTTCATTGTTAAACTTCCCAAGCTAATAGAAAACTCTTCAGAAGATAAACTGGTTTTTCTTAGAAAAAAAAAAAAACATAGCTTCTATCTGATTTAATATACCTAGATCTTTATTACACAGATGCAAAGTTTTAAAGTACAACCCATGTAAGTTTTATCTATTAGACAGATGAAACACTACCATTCTTCGTAAAAAGAATCATCATAAATTACTCCTCGGGGGGTGAGGCTAGGGAGGGAAAGGGAAAGAGAAGGGGAAAGTAGAGCCTTTTGTCTTCTTGCTCTTAGGAAATCATCTAAAGGAATAGATGTAACACAGTACCTAGTATCCTTATTTAGATCTTCTCATAAGGAAAACCTTTTAAGTCATTTATTCCTCTCAGTATGATCTTTGGATGGCTTATGTAACAGAGGAACTACAAAATACTGCCCATGCTGAATAGGGGTGACAATTCTTTTGTATCATATTTACACACTATCAAGGGAAAAGAGGTACGCCAACTATTTGTCCCACAGCCAAAAATATGAATGGATCGTGGAATCCTGAAGAATTAGGAGTCTGATGGATTTCATAGTGCTTTGTACCAGTTGTGTACTTGGGTCACAGGTTACATAAAAGGAGCTTCTCCACCAAGTTCAGATACCAGGCTCTGGCATAACCTACTGCACTGGTAGGTGTCAGCCCAGAAAAACTGGAAAGTAAAACCCAAAGTTTGCCTTAGACCTCTGAAGGAAATAGGAAGCCAATACATTATACTAAAAAATTACACAAATTTAATGGTTACTTACAGAGAGAAATTCAAACGTCTTTTCTCCATAAAGTCGGTTAGCAGTTCTCAGTATGTATTTGGTGTTTGGATCATTAATTTCAGAGAGAAGTGACTGATACCCATTGTGAGCATCCTCAGCTTTTTTCAGAGAAAGCACCTGTAGAAAGACAAACATCCTCAGCAAGAGTCCATGCCCTCCCTAAACACACTTGCTTCAACATGAGTTTTTTTCTTAATGACTTTTGGGGTTAAAAACGGACTTGAAGACAAAAGATTTTCATCAAGCCTCCCATCTGGAGTTTATCATGCAAGTCACATATGATGCACCCAGACAGGTGTTGTACAAGTACTGAATTAGGGAGCAAAAGTGTCAGCAGTATTTAGTTTCCTTCACCCAAGCCAAGCATTACAGTTTCACAAAATCATCAAGGTTGGAAGGGACTTCTGAAGATCATCTAGTACAACCCCCCTGCTCAAGCAGGGCCATCTACAGCCAGTAGGCCAGGACCATGTCCAGATGGCTCCAATAATGGCAACAATACTATTTTAAAGGAATTTTCATACATTTAAATAAACTCCCCCAAAATTATGTGTTTATACTCCTTTTCCACTTCCCAAAATAGGCAGACATAGGAACAAAAATGACTGATTATACTCTCAATAGTCAGCTGCATATGTAAAAAACACACCAAGTGGTATTTGCCACCTGAGCAAGTTTAAAAAAATGTTAAGCCTGGCTACATTTTCAAAACATGTATAGTCTGATATTAAGCAAAAAGAACATACTAGAAGAAAGTATTTTATGTAGCTAGATTCATCAAACCTACACAAAACAACCCAGGTAACTCTTAATGACATACTGAAGGAAGATCTGTCTCAAAAGACCAAACACACAAAAATCACACACAAAACTAAACAGGAACCTCTGAACTTCATACCAAAGAAAGGTCCTCCTATAAAACCAATAAAACCAAGTACTGCTTACATACATACCAAATAAAGACCTCTGCTCTCTGAGACCAGAATGACAATAATAGTTTAGAAGAAGTTCAGGTCACAGTCTGTAATACCGATCTGCTGCTCATATAGTCCCATCAAATTCAATACACTAGGTTTATTTAGACATACCTTCAGTATTTGGGCTCCAGTGTTACCCTTTGAACCCAGCAAAACCATAGACAATGCAGAAGAAATACTAAAAGGAGAAAAGAACAGATTCTGCCCACTTCTGTTCTCACACAGCTTTCTTAAGAGGTCGAGCGCAAAAGCGGTATTTGCTGCACAGAGGCTATCCATAGTTTAGAGCCTGGGAGATAAAATATAAAACAAGAATGGCTCAAATTTATTCTAACATGAACTGACAACTTATTCCTGTCTTTTACATTTCCCAGAATAAACTATGCAGAAAATGTCACAATTAGATTGGAAAATTATCAACTCACTGAAAAACTGATTTGGTGGAACATAAATGCCATAGTAGGCCCTTACGTTATTTTGGTGATTTATTGTTTGCTTTTGTATTTAAATCCTATACCTACAAGAGAGATAGCAATTCTCACCTGTGTCGTTAGACTCTTCACTATGTAAATAATACTACATCTTTTGAGACTACCAGATACAACAGTATTTTGTTTAGGATTTACTGAAATAAGTCTCTTTTGACCTCACAAAGACAGTTATCTGCCTTTATAGGAAAACCAGAGCAAAAGATTAGGCATCACAATAGCAGAATTGTAAACTCTTACCTTGTCTATGTATCTTCAGTATTACCTTCAGCTTACTGATACATGTACATGCTGCGTTTTATACCTAACAGCCACTACAGCAGACGCCTGCAGAATTACTTGACCTACAAGATTAAAAAGAAAAGTTACTTGGTCAGCATGATGATAACGGTAATTTCCTCCTGTAGGACAAAGAAAAATCAAAGTCCATTTCAGTTCATTTTATTGCCTGCAACACAGAAACACACACACACACAAAAACCAACCCTGCTTATAGATAACTTTATGTGACATGCACAGTGCAGCATATGTAACTTGTATGTACATAGTGTACATCAGGCATGTGTATGCCCGATATACATTACATACATCAGATGTATAGGCAGCTAACCCGAGATTAAACCACACACCTACAAACTGAGCAATAAATACTAGAATTCTGACTTAACTGCAGTATCACCAGACATTGTAAACTATCAGCTGGTAGTAATCTGCATTTTCTCCTTCCCTTAAGGAAGTGCCTTCTGTTGATACTTGCTACAAAATAAAAAGCCAACACTTAATTCCCATCACTGATTCATTATATCTCTATTAGGTGGAAAAGACAAGTTTCTGCATGCATGATTTTCCAACTAAGAAATTTTTCTGCTAGTAGCTCCACTATAAACAGTAGTAACTTTTCTCCTGTTTCTCTTTCCCATATCTGAAAAGGAGGAGGGCTATTCCAGTTCTGTGTGAAATGAGTAATTTAACTACACCCACTTTAAAGCATAACTAAGAGGCGCTTTGCATTTTCAGTTCATGGTGGTTACAGCAAACCCCGAGATTTTCGTACTGTCCAAATACCTGCAGATTACTAGCAATATTTTTTTTGACCTGTAGGCAAAACCACACAGGAACAGTGACACCTACAAGCAGTTATTATCTAGAAAGTTTTTGTAGGGCTGCCACACCAAACAAGATCTAACAAAGGGATGTAACTCATGCTATTTGCCTACCTGAAAATTAGTGCATTTAATCAAATTATAAGTAACATTTCAAAAGCTGTTATCAGCTATTGTTCCCAGGCTTAGTCAAAAACACAGCACTGTGCCAGCTACTAAGGAGAAAAACGACTGCTACAGCTGAACCCAGGACATACACAATGGCTGCACTTTAAGGAACAAAAAAATGTATGACACAAGCATATATTTGTCACTCAATTGTAAACTGTATGCTACAAAACCCTCATTTATCACAGGGTTTGCTGACAGCAACTCATTCCTCACTCTGGTCTCCCTGTGGAAGTTCCTGGGTGTCCTGATCCTGTGCATTCTTACCACTATGAATTTGAAGCATATATTCTCAGCATTAAACATCTATGCTTTAAGAAAGTCTTTACGGAGAGACTGTATCTACCTTCAACAGCAGATACAGACTACAGTGTCTCTCCCAGCTACTGGGAACAGACTACAGTGGACTACTATCTGGGAGCAGATACAGACTACAGTGTCTCTCCCTGCTACGGGGGAACCTGGCCAGAGCAGCATGCAGGGAGCTCCAGCCTGTGGCCCAAGAGACATATGCCACCAAGAGTACTACACAGATTAGTGCCCACTATATGCAGATGCCTCCCTATCCAACGTCAGCTGCCTCAGAGGAATCACAAAACAAATGTTTTAAACGCAGGGGGAACTCAGAGTGATGAACATCAGGTGGTGTCCATCTCCACAGAGGAAGCTGCATATGTGGCACAGACATCTCTTTTTCTAACCTATGAACCAAAGCAACCTTTCTCAAAGAGAAAAAGGCTTCACTTAGGTTTAGGAGAGTCAGGACAGATGTTCAGACATCTGAAAGGTAACGCTGCTAACAGCTCCAGATAGCTGCTCTTCACATCACACCTCTCTGGGCAAACAGCACGATACTGGGAATGACACAGCTCCACGAGAACCCAACACCACCAGCCCTCAGCTCCGGGAGGGCCTCAGCAGGAGCGGCCAGGAGCAAGGGGTCCCTAAGGTCTGACGCCATCCCAGCAAGCTCAGAGTAAAGTTAAGTTTTAGGGCTGAGCCAAGCTAACAGCTCATCACCACTGAATAGGGCAAGTCGTGCCACGCTGCTCACTTGGTGCAAGGTTGGACTCTTCA
>JAVHNF010092100.1:0-14063 GCA_034783455.1 Micropsitta finschii
GGTATGAGAGCTGCACCGTCAGAAAAAAGCCCTCCTCCTGCTGTTCTGCATTGCGTCTCCACCAGAGGGCTCTGCTGGAGTACCTACATGGGCTCAGCCGGGCTGGGAGCTGGATCCTCCTCCCGCAGGTTCCCCTGATACCTCTGAACTGCCTGGTATCTCTAGGTCAGTCCCTCGTAAATCCTCAGACTGGCTGGGAAAAATCAAATACACCAAAGCCAAATGTGGAAAAAAAAATAATAAAAAAAATAAAATTAAAGAAGCAAGCAAATCCACCAAAATCATATGTCCACCATTTATTTTTTTTTTCAGCTAGCAATGACAGTTACAAAAGTCTTAACCCAATAAAGATGTGTGTCGTGGACTGCTTTACAAGACAAAGGCCAAAGTTACAGTAAAGAGTTGAGCCCTGCCACAGAGCAAAAGACATATCCAATATGTCACAAACTCTGCTCTTCAGTGCCTTTGGCTTTTCCTGTGCTAGGAGCACTAGGTGTGTTCCTATGAACACACCTAGTACACCTAGTGTGTACTAGGAGCACTAGGTGTGTTTTCTTCAGCAGTGTAAATACAGGTGACCAGAGTCTTCTGTCTAGTGTGGACAGTGCAGTGTTTACCCATTTCATGTGACAACCAAACTAGTGAGATCACTTATTTCTCATTTGCCCCTGCACAACTGACCTCATGCTCCCTCATAGGAGAAGAAGGTCAGTCTGTGTAACTGAGTGTAAGTGAAAGGAAAACTGAAGCTAAAGCTTCCACCTGTGTACTGAGCATAAAATCTCCCTGCAATGAATGATGAGATTTCTGAAACGGAAGTTGACTCTGATGTGCAAAGCACCAGGAAAGCAGAACTAAGGTCACTTTCATATCTAGAAAGAAATAGGATGTTTCACCATGTTTGTCTCTATATATTGGAAAGTTGTGGAATATTATTAGTTTTCTAATAATATAACTAATTCCTAGTTTTTTATCTAATAATTACAGAGGGTTTGCATGCCTGATGCTTGCACATGGTTGGGTTCTTTTTTCTATTTTTGTATATATATTGAATATTGCTGTACTCTGAAGGCTGTGTTTTCAAGACATTCTTATAAAAACAGCTTCAGCAGTATGAAATAACTGCAAGCCTAAAATCACCTTTGGTAATGTGGGTTATGAATTTGAGACTTTTATAATTTTATTCAATTCTCGTGAATGTCACCTCCGTGAAGGAAGTTGTGAATATGGTTAAAAATGTTTCTGCAAGGGTCAATAGTGAACATGAAAAACAGCTGTAGTAGAGCTAACTACTGTCATCTTAGTTCATGGTCTGAGCTCTTATGTAAGCATAGGGCTCACACACCAGTTTTTAGTCTGACTCACATCTGCAATGAGACAACTGGCTTCTCAGGCAAGAAAACTCATGTCTGGGCTAGACCTGCCTCACACACTGATATTGCCCTTCTAGGCAGAACAGGTACATCCAGCTCCAATTCTAGAGCACCAGAGACAAGTATGAAAGTAGCCACCAAATGTCTCTGATGCTTTAAATATGTGGGGGAACAAAGCCCTGCGTGAGAGTCTGTGTTTTCCTGGCTCAATGACTGTGTTGTTCTATGATCTGCATTTGAAGACTACCAACAAATTTCAGCTGGTTCAAAACACAGAAGGCAGCTGCCTGCCCTTTCCTCAGTGTATCTTCAAAGACATGCAGGGCACTGCATTGCAGAGTACCTTGGCTCCCAGGCCATTTGTAACCTACATTCAGCTCTAGCCCACGGAGTGACATATCCTATTGTCTTTGGGGTTTTCAGAATTTGTTGTCGCTTGTTCTGAGGTTAATGATGAAGTTCATTTTGGCAGCAGTGGTAGAACATTAGCTCCAAAATTAGGACTTTTATACAAACACAAATATGGTACAAAAATCTCACATAAAATTGAATCAAAATTGTAGCACTTCTTCCCCCACCCATATGCCTTGTTGGTCTCCATCACAACTACTGCGTTCATTTGAGAAGCCTAATCAGACACTACATTTGTTGGTCTTCTGAGACTTAGTGATGTGCTGGTCTCAAGAAAAGGCATCTGACTAGTACTTGCCTTAACCCTTAAGTGTCCTGGAGCTCTTAATTCCAGACTATGCTGAGACACCTTCCACTTCATCTGGCTTCTGATGAAGGAGGTTCATGATGAAGAGTAGCATTTTTAGACAAAGATGTTAAAATGTGATGTTTGGCTTTTTGAATTTTTTATAGTGTGACTCTGGATTTAATTGACTTTTGATACCCATGTTGTCTCAAATGCATAATTTAATGAACTGGAAAATAAACTTGTAAGTTGTCAGCATGACTGCTTAGAGATTGGAGTGCTTAGTCACTCTCAAGCCTGTGACATTTTTAAAGGTTGCATGGGATTTTAGTTGCATCGCTCTTGTTAAAGTCCTATCAAATCAGACACGTTTACCTCTCCTCTCTCTGCAGCTAGTAGAAGGAAAGAAGTCATCAGAATTAAAAGACCACACATGAGTTTGAAAAGATACAGGCTTTTTCAGAAAACCTAGGGTGGATTAAAATCTTGGTAGTCAGTCTGAAACTGTGAAGTACTGGTTAAAGAGAAGCATTTTTACTTTGCAGGCATCATTCCATCACAAAGAGACTTGCAGCTAGAAGTGAGTATAGCCAAGGTATCTATCAGTCTAGGTGTATGTAACAGCTTACTTCTGGTTTAAGGGGACTATCTGTAATTATTATGCTGGCATTTATATTATTATTTTAAAAACAAAAGAAACAAGGAAATGAAAGATGAACTGTGTGAGAAGCCATGTCAGTCAGGCATACTACACTCTCAGAAGAATAATCAGTCTGTAATATTTTCAGGGGCAAACCCAAGGCTAATCCAAATGGAAGCTCTTTGCATCTACAAAGGTAGCCTATGGCAAACACCAAGCTGTGCCTTATATGCTCTTTATTTATTTCCTCGAAATACTATGCAGGAATTGGGACAGTTTTCCCAAACCCACAATTTATACCTATTCAATTTTTGTTTCAGACTGCAGTCTGAAGCCCATTTTTTCAGGTTTTCAAATTTCAGACAGCTTTCTACAACCAGGTAGTGAGACATTGGAAAGTTCCCCTTATTCACTATAGCAGCATGCTTAGCTTTGAAAATACAATCTCTACAACACAGCATGTGGGGGTTTGCCTTGCCTGCTCTCTGAAATTCCTAGGATAATTCTGCTGTAGGTGCTGCTATAAAATTCAATGTTAAGAATTGTGTTCCATTGTCTTAATGACTTGCTCTTCACATTCTTCTGCACCTAATTAGATCCAGATCAAATGAAGTCATAAGTGCCTAGGGATAAAGAAAAACTCTTAAAGGGCAATTGACTCAGACAGTGCAAGTCTCCAAGGGGACTTTGAAGCAAATGCAGTGATTAATTGGTTGTTTAAACTTCGTGTGCTGAACTGTTCTGACAGGACAGGTATTTTCATGCCAACTAGCTGACTCCCTTGCAAAAGCAGTTTTGTTGTGTAAGACTGCAGCAACAAAATGAAGAGATGACCATTTTACGTGCACATGGGAAGTGTATCATCAAAAGTAGCATAAGGCAGCTGTGCTCAATATTTAATAAAGAGCTATAATAATTAGTGTAGGGAGGCTGAGAGTGTATTTCTAAGGTCTAGAGTATGCTGAATATTTGCCCCAAAATGTGTGAAGTTCAGAATGGTATGTCAAGTAATAAATATTTAGTTGAATAAATCTGATATCATTGATTTTTAAGTAACTAACGGAAAATGTAAATTCTTTTGTATTATGATGAGAAAATCTGAAAGAATACATACTGAACCAGCAGAACAATGGCACTGGGAACAAATGCAAAATCCATCAGGACCTATGCTATTATTGAGAAGCCATGTCCAAACACTGGCAGCTGTTGCCTCTAGCTCCTTGTGGGGTTGACAGTGTTAGGGTAGTTTTCTGACATATCAGTATGGTCCTATTCTGCTCTGATTACCCAGTTTTGAAAAGATACTCCATACTCTACACCTTCCATTCAGCTTTGCAATGCAAACCCTCACCTTCTGTTTCATTTACTAGCTTGGGAGCAAAACATCATTAGTAAGAGAAGATATTTCACAACTTGGTGCCTTCCAGGCTATAACTGTATGTCATTTCTGTTGTGTTACTTTGACCTTTTACCTATGCTATATCAGCTGTGCTGTGGAAGTACAGTTTGTTCTGAGTTTAGCTGCTAACAGTTGCCTCTGGGATTTCTTTGTGCTTCAGTATTGGAAGTACTTTGCATAACAGACTTTCTTGTGACTTTTTCCCATCATTCCCTTACTGTCAATCTACTTAGACTTAAATCCTGGCATCGGTTCCGTAGTCTCTCCTTGTTTTATTCGTTGCTCTCTCTTTCTTCTTGGTTTATTTTGCCTTTCTTTTTCCCTACTGCTGTACCCTGTGCAGACACATGCTCTCTTACCTTAACGTTGTGTTTTTATTCTATTTTTATCTCAATTATTTTTTTTTATTTTTTATTTTTTTTTAACAGCATGCACACTCAGGTATGCACAATGCACCACCCAGCAAGACTCCTAAAGGAACAGAAAAAGAAACATAACAACACACTGTATGTTGGGCTTGCTTCCCTTTGTTCTTCCCATTCTCCTGATTTTTTGGCTTGATCTGTCAGGAATAATCAAGCCAGGCAAACACTCTGGAGTAGGTACTATATCCTTTATCAGTACAGCACCTAACACACTTTCGGATGCTATGAAAAGCTACAAGATGTGGTTGAAAATATTTGCCTTAAGAACTCAATGATATGGGTACTTAGCATTCAGACTTGATTATCTTTCTTATGTTAGGCAATTGGCTCTGAAATAAGAACAGCAATAACAACATATGGAATTAGTCAGCTTGTATCAGTCAAGGGACTGTTCTTGGTTCATTTATAGCTTGTTTACATGGAAAAAAAATCAAGGCACCTTTACTGTTTCTCTACAACTTCTGGCTGTCAGTAGAGCACTACTGCATTCACGATTATACATTTAATTTATAGAGGGATAAGATCAGAACAAAAGCCTGTAAGGTGCAAATACTGCCCAAATGACATACTACATTTCTGTGCAGTCATGGTTCAGCACTTTTTAATTTTCTTGCTTTCACAGAAGATTTTGCTACTGTGCATGCCCAGTGATAAGCTACAGGAGTGCCCTCATCACCAGATCCCTTCCCCAAGCAATCCCATCACAATCCCAGGGCTTGCAGTCCTTTTTACTATATCCCATGTTCAGCACAAGAGACACCAGCCTTGCCCACAACTTGGTGGTTATTAAACTTGCCTGGGATGTTTGATTTGTGGGTCTGAGTCTCTTCAGGTGCCTGTGCCAGGCCTGACAGACAAGTTTCTTCCCACGCTTGCAGGCATGCTGTGGCCACCAGAATATTTGCAAGGCATGGAGAGTATTAAAGCAGGCATGACGGAGGCACTTAACTGTGCTGAGAGGGATAACACAGAGATCATATGCCAGCTGCAGTCTCCAAGAGATACCAAAGAGAGGCAGAAGTTCAAACATAAACTGCCTCTTGGATTTTCCTGATATCCACCTACCCAAGTAGGTATAATCAGATAAATCTTAATTTCTATGCCACTATTCCTCCATTCATTGCATATGAAATTCAACCAGGACTATTAAGCACTGGCCAAAGAACCAGATAACTAACTTGTAGAATGGCAAAATCAAAATCCTTCTTTGAAGCTGGTCTATAATCCTTCTTTGTAACTGGAGTAGTTAGGCAGTGAGTTAGACAATGCACAGAGAGAGGCCTTTTCAAACTGATTCATTGCCAGTATTGATGACTTATTACAATTATAATTTAATTAAAAATATTGAAGTGTTGGAAGAAAGCAACAAGCCTGATTTTTTTATTTCATATCATACTCTTAAAGGGTATGTTTAAGAAATGCTTCATGTAAAATTAGCTTTAATGCCTAACCTTTATGGCATTATGAATAATGCTACATTATTAAAAGTGAATCAGTCTGAAAAATACAGTTTTGCATTCTTGCTGCTGGCAAAGGTTTTGCATTTTATTCATCTGCTGTGATGAGCATAGACCTTCAGGTTATCATTTTGTTTCAATCTAGTCTTATATTTCACTTTGCAAACAGGATCAAGTTTTAGCAAGCACTGACGGGAATGTGTTTAAACTCCCTTTCACTATATTTTTTTATACAATAAAAAAATGTGAATAAACTTTCAGTTTAGTATTTTTTTCCCAGTGCTAAACAACTTAGTAAAGAGAAGAAAAATAATCATCCCCTCCTCAGATAGGAGAGATTTGAATCCAAAATGACATCATTAGATAATTTCAATTAGGTTGATGTTCCAAGAACACTTTGAGACAGCACAGGTTGGCTATGATGCCAAATATAACCACCTGTCTTATAACATCCCTGGTCTTGTGTGGCTGTGGAGTGAATACACAAGATCAGGGAACTGGTCTGATTAGAGCTAAAGTAGAAATAAACAATTCAATCAAACAAAGTCCCACTCTTCCATGTTGTGTGCCCCTTCTTTCTCCTCCCTTTCTCCCAAGAAAAGAGTTATTTTTAATCCAGGTCAGTCCTCTGACCATGTAGCAACATAGGATAGGTTTCAGTTCAGACTCCTGAATGTACTTGTCTCCAGTGCTGAAGTTTAACAGTGAGTCCCTTACAGGGTGTCTGAACCTCCAGTGCAGTCAAGAGAGACCTAGGCAAGCATTTGGTGGGTACCAGAAACTATTTCAGATGCTCTAGGATATCTAAGGTATGTCCATGAAGCTTGAATGTCTGTTGCAAAATCTAGAGGAGACCCATGGCCTTCCAGATCAGTAGCTGGAGGGCAGGGGGGTTGTCTAGGGATGTACATAACACTAGATATATATGGTTAACCAACTGAATATTAATATAGACACTTAACTGTCTTAATATCAACCAACCCTGAACTACCTTAACCTACAGCAGGAACCCACTCACAAGCACTCCAGCACCAGGGAGAAAGACAGTGCAAGCTGTAGTTACTGCTCAAAGGCAGTGGGAGTGAAAACTTTCTTTCTTACTGCAGAAAAACTTACTTCTGAGATTTAAAATTATGAAAGGAACAATGCTAGAGAGTTAAAAGAGACCGCTGATTGATGCTAAACCAGAATGTTATTTAGACAATAACACTCCTTCACCTCTTCAAATCTCATAGATACCCAAGGTATCTTAGCTTTAGCTACAAACCCAACAGTTTTAGTTTTACACTAAGCAGAGATCCAAAGAGATCTGTACAGCCGCACTAGCATTCAGTACCTTCAAGGAAACTTCACTGAATTGAAATCTCGTTGTGTACAAGAAATTGTGTTTTTTATAAATATCATGCTATAGTAAAAGCAACAGCAATAACCTTTTTAACCTTTTCAGAATACAAGAGGCCATTAGTTTCCCTTTAGTCATGCAAAACCCTCTGAGGAAAGAGGTCCAGCCCAGATGTACCTTCTTCTCTTGGCCTGCAGTCTCCATCTGAGCATGAATTAAATTATTCTAGAACATTTTTTGTAATTAATTCTAGTTTATTTCTCCAGAGATCAGAGTACCTGATACAAAGAGCTTCTGGACTCAGACTGTAAGGAGGCCAGGCTTAGCCCCTATCAGTCTGGTAATGACAGTGAGCTCTGAGGGCAGTGAGAAAGCTGAAGTGGTTTCCTCCACTTCTAAAGCACTAAAAAGTTATAAGTTCAAATATGTACAATTAAAAAGGAGAAAATTGTATTTCAAGGATGCAAACTCCTGCTGATTGTAGGATTCCACAACCAAATACATGGATAACCTGAAATGAGCAAGGATGAGAAGTATAATTCCTCTCAAATTAATGAATTTCACTTCAACCCATTTTTCTTCCGAATTGATCTGAATTCCTCACCTACTCTTCCATAAAACTTATGGACAATAAGTTGGATTTTAATATTTCACCTCTAATGAAATCAAGCATGCCTACATCTTTCTGCTTAGGTGGGATTTCTATGAGTATTTTCCTACTGTGAGAAAAGAAGTCAAAAAATCTGTTTGTTTCATTTTACCATCTGGACCTTTCCTTCTTGGAAATGACTGCCTTTCCCTCATATCATTCCTCCAAACAGAGACTCAAAAAACAAGCTGAAAAAAATGAAGCAGTCCGGAAGCACAGAATCCTTCTTCAATGTAAAGTCTAGCGAGCTTTTTTTCCAGTAAACATCATTGCACAATTTTTACATACATGAATACTGGAGGCTCCAGACAGCAGTATGCAGCAGAAGAGGAATGGCAGAAAGCTTGTTCAGAGGGGCTGCTTCAAGAGCTGGAGCAGCCAGCCAGTCTCACGAGGCTTGGGAAAAACTTTCTGGGAGGACTTGTTGCAACTCAGAAAATCACTGACTTGTCTAAACCAAACCTAGAAGCAAGAACGTGCCTGCAGGGACACCATGGGTAGAAGGATAATTGGATACAATTATCGTTTTCTTTTCTCCTTCTCTTCTTGACCTTTTGATTTTGTATTTTCTCTGTGTAGTTAATTAGATCAGCTTGTATAATAAATAATGTTTTTTTGTCTTTAGAAGTCCCTTTGGTCTTTGGAACTCTCACTGTAAAAAGAAAGCTTAAGCCATGGGCTCAAAATCTCATTTAAACTCCCCATAAAATTCTCAGGTAAAACAGTTCAAAATGTAAATTCTAAACTGGTGAAGGAAACCATCACTGGTAGTTAAATAACAGGATCAAGAACTGTGGGGCAACATTATAATAGGTTTAAAATCACAGAATACTGGGTTGGAAGGGACCTCAAGGGCCATCTAGTCCCACCTTTCCATTGTTCAGACTGCTTTTTTCCTGGGAAAGATGGCCCAGCACCCTTTCCAGATGAAGATTAAAAGTGTCATATAGCAGGCATCCCACCAGGCATACCAACAAGACTGCAAATCAAGAAGCAAATTTGAAATAAGATAAGATCACAGAAGTATAATAAAACATGACATCAGAAACTATACCACATAAAATACAAAGTTATATCTTCTCTGGAAATCATCCATGATTCTGTTCAAGAAGATGGATACTCTGAAGGTACATTGGGTTTACCTTCTGAGAATTACCTTCAACTGCCTACCAGCGGTACTTCTGCAAGAGACCTCACAAGGATTAAAAAATAAATAAATAAAAATGAGCTTCCTCTTTAGCTCTTAGTCAGGCTGAACATCATCACGGATGGCAGATGCTTTTGCTAAATACTATAGTAGTTACATATTTTACATGGAGAGGGCCAGCCTTTTCAGGAAAAGGCACTTATTTATTTTCCCACCATACAAACAAACCAAGGGTACAGCTTTTTTCTGTTAACAGAAGTGTTTTAATGTTACAGGCACAGCTACAATGTATTGAACATCTACACAGAAGAGTCTCAGAGAAAATTCAGGCAAAGGTGCTTGAACCTGCTTGATCCAATTTAGCAAAGAAATGTAAATCATTGATTTCACAGTAGTTGACCTTCAAACATCATATGCACAGAAAGCCTCCAAAGATGTTAAGGGTGTTGAAAATCTCCTGACAAAAGTAACAGAAAATAATAAGGTAACAGATAAGCACATTCAAGATATTCTTCAGGTATGGTTTTCATTTAGGTCATTGCTAAATTGTTACTTGGTCTCATTCATTGTCAGCCAAATGTCAGCTCACAGAATAGTCACTAAAATCAGCTTAGCATATGTTTGCTAAGCTCACCTAAATAACAGCTGCCTTCAGAAGCAGAGAAGCTAATAAAAATGGAAGATTGGTAACACTGAGCATAGCCATGCCTCTGCCTAACACTAGCACATGGCTTTGACTTATAGCAGGAGAATCAGAGCTGAACTGGCCTAAGTTTTTTCATATAGAGAAACTAGGAGAAAATAGGTGCTTCAGAAAGTACTATAAATGCATGTAAAAAAAAAGACCTTCTTTGAAACTTGTCTGAATTTTTCAATATATCATTACTTTTAGTTTTCTGGGAGAAAAAAGTAGTCCCCAAACAAAGTCTTTGCAAGCAATTTCAGGCCTTGTATTTCTCTGGGAAAAGAAATTGCATCCAATACTTCATTAGAAGCAGGACAGTATTTCTTCCAGATTCTTTATTCACTGGTGCAATCTCCTAGATGCCTACATCCAGGCTACACCTATACACCACATAATGTTACATTATCCATAAAACTAAAATCCAAAGATCATGGAGTCATCCCCAAAGTTTTTCCACTATTTACAGAAATTTGTTCACCCTGGAAAGTCTTAAGTTCCAAAGATGAAGAGAAAGATCTTGTATATTCAAAGGCAAAAGTAAAAACTTGAAAGGATAAGCCACCATGCTATGGAAGAGGTTGCATTCCTAGGACTTGATACTCTGACAAGACATCACAGAATTAAAACATGGGTTTAAGTCAATTCTCAATTTATTACCCTGGAGCCCTTTATTTTCCTGTCTAGCAGAGGACTTAGCTCATGACTTCTAATGTTAGCTTGGCAGCACTGATTACCCAGAGATTAAGTTAAACTTGACATCAAAAGGGCTACTTTTAAAATTAATCATACTCAAAGCATATGTGAAGCCAGAATAGGATTTAAGGAAAACAATAATGAATGAACACTTGAACACCTATCAGACAGATGACTTAGGGCTTGATTCTTCAGACATTTTCAACATGCAGTACTTCACACAGTTCAATTAGTCACGCTGAAAATAACAGGACCTTTTGTGTGCACTGGTGTTTGAAAGACATGCTACAAAATTGGCAGGAGCTACTATATATCTATCCTAAATTACACAAGCTGAAAATCCCCAATCCTTCTTTGAATCCTTGACAGGTTTGATTTTTTTTCTCTTTACAGGTAGCGCTTTGGATCTCAGCTCAGTTCTCTCCTAACTCAATTGTTTTGGTTGGTTGTCTCTGCTAACCTGAAAACAGCAATTTTCTCTAATCTGCAGCTTTTAAAATATATTTCCCGTAATTACCTGCTGCATGATATTTCTCCCTGCAGTATCTGCTCTGTAATTTGCAATGGATTTTTAACTGTTTCAGAGTGATCTGTAATAAAACCCACTAAAATAGTTTGGATGTATCTTCATGAATATTTGATTTAGTATCACGTCTGTAGATTTTCACAAGAAAATGTATCTAGCCTCAATCAATTCCATAATCGTTCCTTATAATATTATTTTAATTCTACCCCTTATGGATAACTAATACTTACAGCAGCTGCATATCTTCCTTTAGAGAGACTTTTTGCAAAGCAGATAAACTTAAGTATCTCAAAGAGGAAAACGTATCAAAACATTCTGGTTTTCTAGCTTCTAAAAATTCATGTAATTTTCAAAGGCACTAAGTTAAACTGATTCAACTCCCAGTTAGGAGTAAGAGAGATTTGTGTTATGGAATCTAGCAAAACTCCTGAGAGAAAGGGTTTCAGCCTGGCTAAATCCAGCTACTTTCCACCATCACTCACCTACATCTGGAGGAGCCTAACTTCAGTGTATGCTTCATTATTTAGCATGAAAGCGCTTAGACACTCTAATACCTGTTCCTGGAAGGGGAATGCTTATTTCCCACTTGAGGCTTTTACTGCCTGGTAGTTCATTCAGATAGGCACCATATAATTCCTGACGGAAGCCTGTAAAGTTAGTTGTGCTCAAAGCTAACAGCTAACTTCTCCTGTACCAGTACCCTTTTCTTTCCCTACCCTTCTTTATAAGGATGTTTGGGGGGATAATTGAAAAGGGACTGGTCTGCATGTGTGGTGTCTCTTCATTTGTGAAATATAACAAAAGTCACAAGTCCATGGACACTGGAAAGAGGAGCCTCCTGCCACTGGGGTTTTGCATTTTCCAAGAACAGCCTGAACTTTAGAGGACTGTTGCTGAGTAAAAACAAAACCAAGGCTGAAAGTAAGTTTATTTCACATAGCAAGTGCCATAATAATGAGGCCAGAACCAGGCTTTTGCTTGACTGTTTTCCTCTGTCTTTTGCTCCCAGTAGGATAGCGCTCAGTTTTGACAGAGGAACAGAGGATGCCCTAATTTTCAGGCCAATGAATGACATGAATTTAGCTATTCTGAAGGTCTCAATCCTCTTTAGACTTGGGGATTCCAATCACCTAAGTCATCCCTCTTTCTAAGCAGTTTCATTAGTTAGGCTATTACATTAAAGGTAAATATCACTGCTAACACACAGCTCCATTAAAGTTATGAGCCTCAGAAAAGCAGGAGTAGAGTGCAACATGACTGACAGATAGCTAACATCAGCAATCTGAATCATCCCTCAAAGTTGCCTAGATTTCCCACACAGTCAGAGGGAATTGCTTAAATTAAGCAATACAGGGCTCAAACAGCATGGATTTTACATAACTTTTTTAATGGCATGGATTCAGAACCTGGGGGAAGCAAGTTCCCATCTGGCCACTGAACAACAGAATTGGGTGAGAGAGAGCTGAAATGCCTATTTTGCAATACACATCATGATCAAACTCTTCTGTGATTGCAAAAAGTTAAATGAGGTGACTTACCCCTGTAAAAAATCACATTTTGCTAGGGAAGGAGTTTTCTTATTTTGCATTATTTTATGTGTAAGATGCTCCTAAAAAAAAATAAAAAGAAGGCACAGTGAAGGACCTTCTGGATGCCTACTGTTCTTCAGGCATCCATTTAGCTTAATGTTCCACATTCTCTTACTTCCCTTTCATTAAGACAGGGAAGATGAAGGTCTCACAACTGTTGTGGTTCAGCTGAACTCTGGTTAGTTGCATTCCCTCTCTCTGAGCATCCCCTTTATTTTAACAGAAAAATTATGGGAAAATGCACAGAGGAACTAACTTACTGCTGGATTCCTCCTGTACTCCTTTTCTTTTTCATCTTTTTAAAACTCTTTTCTTATGCAAGGTTAATAACGAAAAGCAGTGCTGCTGTGGTTGGATTGTCACTGGGACAATGCTAATTCAGTGAAAGGAAAAATGTGCTTTACAGTATGGCGACAGATGCAAGAAGTTTACTTGGACTTTAGGGAAAAGACAAGCACTTGAAAAGAGGTTTGTTACAGACCACAGAATCTACACTGGAAGCCTCCTGGACTGAAACTGGCCAGAGGCTGAGGGAGCTGGGAGAAGTGTACTGGAAATGCCTGTCCTGTTCTCACTCTTCCCTAGGTGACTCCTCACAGGCACCACTGGAAACCAAATACTGGCTTAGAAGGAGCAATTGGGCTTTTCTCAGTGGATCCAGATTTTCAATAAAAAGTATTTCTGCCTCATAATTAACCAGAAGACTAAAAAATATTCTGGGTATCTCTAAGAAACATTTGAAGTCAGTTCATTTATCTAAAGATGTCAGTTAAACAAATTTTAACCATGAAAAACTTACTATGGAAGTCTTCCTCATCTCTGCATTTACCATTATAATATATGCCTGCAGGTCTGTAAGTCAGATCCCTTCTAAAATATTTTCCCCTAGGAATTTTCATGTATTCTTTTTACTTTCTTCACAGAGATTTTAGAAGCTCAGTTAAGAGCTTACAGTGTGAAATGATTAAGCAGTGTACAGTTATAAGAGCATCAACAATTACAACTGCATCATTATTTTTATATACAGCCTTGTCTATAGTGTGTGAATAGTTCAAATTGTAATGCTGTGCAAATGAATATGAATAGTCAGCAGTGAGACTGGGCTGTTACATCACACCCAGGGAACTATTATTTAGCGTGTACATATTATTTTCATCCTCAAAGATTTTCATGAGCAGCCATTCATCTCTGAAAGATGCCTCAAAGCCAAGCAGGTGAATATTACCATATCTGCTTCTAAACATGAAAGACAGAAAGGATGGGGAAGTTAAGTAAGTGACTCACCCAAAGGCAATCAATAAAGGAAAGTCAGTATCAGAGACATAATTATAAACCAAACACACCTGATTATATCTAGACTGCATTTATAGAAGGAGCCTGAGGCTATGCACGTCTAAATACTTTCGTCAGCATTGAAAACATGAGGTGGCGGTGACTTTCG
>JAVHNF010092104.1:6680-18997 GCA_034783455.1 Micropsitta finschii
GATCTTTCAATGACTCAGTGGGGAGGCCAGAAACCTGAAATTGCGGGCTGACTACAAAGTTCTCCTTTCCTGTTATTTCCAGGCAGTGTCAACCTTGGCAAAAAAAGTCAACCTACTGCTTCTAATTTAGTGTCTGGATCTTCAGCTTTCTTTAGGCAGCTTCACATGAATGATTAACTGGTAAATTTGCAATTAAATATGAATCGTTACTGTTCCAATTATTGAGTATTAGAATTTCATTCTTTGCTCACACTCATTAATGCTGTCTAAATGTCAAGCAAAAAGCATCTCTGTGTGTATATTCATCTTGCTGTCCAAATTTATCCACTGAGCAAAGGTCAAGAATTTGCTGAATTACAAATGCAATTGTTTGGAGCAACTTATTACAACTTTGTGAAAGCCACACTCAATTTGCTCAGCCCAGCATCCTGGGAGCTCCCACAGAAAAATATTGTGCCAGACATATTAAGTGCAAATTGCATTATAAATTCATTTATAATTAAAACTGCCATTTCTGTGCCTTCTGCCAGATCCCGCATTCTGCTGAACAGACACATCACTAACCCTTGCTGTTTCTGTATTGGTTTTAATCTTCATAACAGTTCAGTCCCTCCACACCCCTGGGGAATGCAGGTGCTTGAGAAACTGAGGCAGGGATTTGGGCCCCTCCACTAAATGCTTAGAGACAAAGAAGAAGTCACCAAGGATACCCAGCTTCTTGCACTGCTCTGTGCCCATCTCTTCATGGGCTTCTGCTGCTGACTTCTCTGGCACACAACATCCTTACCTGCTTTAGCATCCTCCCTGGAACAATGAGGCCCCAGTTTGGTTTCATCTCCAGAAACCCCAGAGGAGCTTGCTGACTACCCCCCACCTTGCCAGCAGCAGTACCACAGCCCCTAGGCAAGCCCATACGCTGTGCAAGGTGAACAATGGTGTATGGGCTGTGCATCCTGCTGGTCTGCCCCACAGGTTTATGTGCCAAAGACCTCATTATGGGCTATGGTAGCCCAAATCATCACATCAACACGTGTAAATCATTCAAAAAAACCTGAAGAGCATCTGCCAAGGGAGAAAAGCAGGAAAGGATGGCATGTGCTATAAACCACTGCATCACTGGGAAGATACCTCTGGCACTGAGCTCATCTCCATAGTGAAACAGGTATTTATTACCAGAGAAATTCGAGCACAGACCCAGGAGTCCTCAGAGCCAGCACTTCTCCCTCTGATGTGATACACAGCCCAAGGTTGATCCATCTACACTGAGCATCCCTTTACTTATCTCCCCCACCAGAGCAGTATTTATGGCACACAGCCCATGGGACAGCAATGATCCCAGTATCACTAGTCACAGTATCACATCTCCTGGGATCCTGCAGGGCCAGGACACAGGTATGAGCTTTCCTTGTGAATTTTCAGTTTAAAGCAAGGTTATGATACCCTTGGTTAAAAGGGCAATAGAAATACAACTTAATTACCCATTATTGTAACACAGCTATTCTGAGAGGCTGCAGAAGGAAATTGGCACTGTTCTGATGGAATATTCCACGTGGTTAACAACAATTTCATGCAGCCTCAGAGAAGACAGGCAGTTATCTAGAGCTGTTAAAAGGTAAGAGTGACACGCAAAGTGTTATTCTTTCCTTACATCAAGTATAACCATGTATTTTCAGGCTATATAGCTTATATTTTTAGATGAAAAGAAAGCAAAGCAAGAAAAAAAACATGTGTCAAGCTGAAAACAAATTGGATGAAATTCAAAAGGACAGTGGAAAAATGCAGGATAAGAAAGAGATGGTAAAGCAACATGTTAACAGAAAATGATCAGGGCATCACCACAAGTCAGTGTCCCCCAAACACTGTGTGCACCCACACCATGCAGAATGAACAAACACCCTACGGCACCTGGGAGGGCTGGAGGTGGTGCCACCCTGGAATCAAAAGCTCTAAGATCTCATCAGGAAAGCTAAGTATGGCCTTGGGCTTGTATTTCAGATGTGTACGAACTGCAGAGATGCCCAGGAGAAGAACAGGCGTGATTAGTGACCATGAAAATATGGCATTAGAGGAAAGGTGGATTATCTGGTGGTTAGGTAGGTGAGGGAGGAGAAGTCTGAGGAGAAACTTAATAATTCCTTTTAAGATGTAAAAAGTAGCCACCAAGCAGAAAAGACTAGTTGTCCTCTGGCAGTGAAACCCAAAGGTTTAAACCAGGAGGCTTATGCTAGACAAGAGGAAGGATGTTTTAACAGTAGGGATAGTGAAGATGTGGGGGTAAGGTTTGTTTGGCGAATGTATGTAAAGGTAAGGTAATTCAAGCGAAGTCCCTGTCTGAGAACAAGGGATGGTCTCTGACTTCTGCAGGTCCCTTTGGAGGCCCAGCCTATACGGCTGCACCCAGGTGTAGAATAGGGCCCTGACACCCAGACCTGGAGGAAATCAAACCAGTGCCTGCTTTGAATAGCCCGCTCCATTAGGATATCCAAAGACTGAGCAGCTCTCATCATGCTCTGAAATGCAACCAGGACCACATGAGGATGAGCTTCGCCCCACTGACAGGGACTGAGGCATACTTGGGAAGGACATCCAAGGAACATGGAAGAGATGCTTCTTTTGCCTATTGGGCTGCAGGTTGGTAAGAAGAGCCACTGGCCAGCAGTGACCAAACAAACCTGACCTTGCTGGAACACTCATTTATTCATTGGGGAGAAATTAAACAATCTGGAAAAAGAGTATGAGCAGAAAGAAGCCAACAGCACTGGAGGGGAAACTCAGCTTGTCCAAGTGCCATCATGGCAGCATGCAAAGTGCTGAGCTACAGAGATCCCAGAAGATGCTCAGCAGGCAGTCTCCAAAGATGGCCCCAGCTACTTGTGCTATACTTGGTCCACAAACCCTTTTACCTTGTTGGACACCACCCCCAGAAAACCCCAAATACCAGACAGTTCCTATCAACCTTAATTCTCCCCCAAGTGGCTTGCTATTCACAGCAATATAACTAAAGCAACACTCATTAATAAGTGAAGACCAAAAAATACAATCAGAGCTTGCAAAACTGTTACTTATTTTATTTGAAATGCCTACCATGGCCTTAAACCAAAAATGCCTGACCTCTGCCCATGAAATCTGTAAGCACTCTTCTGCATATGCTATCTACACAAGACCATTTCTTTCCTGCTGAGGAGAGCTGCACCAAAGCAGAAAGCAGACTTCGGAAATTTTTCAGGGCAGATACATCCAGAAAGGCACTTTATAACTGGTGCTATGAAACTCAAGGCTATACTAAAGCAAATGATACAGGTGCAATGTCTCCAAAGAGACCAAGAACCAGAAAGCCCACCCGTTTGTTATGCCTGGACTTCTATTCAGAATTATAGTTTAATACAGGAAATATGCTTTCCTGGGCTTTTTCTTTACAATGAGTCAGTTGGCATCCCCTTGACAGTAATGAGAATTGGCCTTGTGCTTAACCTCTTTCCTTGATGAGTCTAGCTCCTATAAAAGGAAAGCAGGAGGAAGACGTGGCAGGTTCCACCCCAGCGATGTGAAACCCTGGGAGTGCGCCTGTCTGTGCAAGGTTTGCCACAGCAGTGGCAGACCCAATTATACTCGTCATTTTTTAATTAGGAAATGGCGTGTGATTTACAAGCCTCACTGCAGTGTGGTATTTGAACAGCAAGAAGTGACATTTCAGAACGGCATTAGAGAAACTTATTCACCTGCCTCCCTCAGTCATTCAAGTCATTCAGACAAAGAGCAGAAGTCCTTTGTCTGGGTTTTAATCCAGACTACTGGAGTCATGTATGTGTTCTTTTCACTCTTTTTTCATCTTTTTCCCCTTCTTTTTATTGGATAAGGATACAGCGCCTTCCCTGCAGCTAGCACTGACAAGTGTGAGTGTACCTGTCTGAATTCCAGCATACATAATCAGGATCTGGGTTTCTTTTGAAAGAAAAGAAAGCTTACAAAGCCAGGAAGACAAGAATTATGCACCATCTAGTCCAGCCATGTCAGAGAGCTTGTCTGCATGAAGAGCTGTGGCTGGTATGGACCCAACACCCCTCAGCAGCAGCAGGAGCCTGCAGCCTGCTCCTCGGCCACATCCACTATGTCCAGCCATGTCCAGCATGTGAGGTCCTAGAATGACGGGGAAATGAGGATGGCACCGATGCACAGTGTGTGAGCAGCAAAAAACTCCCAGAGAAATTGTGTGGAAGGTGATCTCTGTCTCAGCAGATGAAGCTTGATGGGTCTGAAGAAGAGGAAGTTTTGCTCTTATCTCCTGCTGCTGCAGAAACCACAGCACTGGAGTGAGTCAGCTCACAGGTAAAAACCCAACCACCTGGTATGTCCCTGAGCTGAGCTGCAACAAGGAGATGCACCTGGTCTCCCCATATCTGGTAGGACTTTTAAATTGAGTCGTCATCCACCATGGAAAGAACAGGGAAAAGGTCAGGGCATCTTCAGAAATTTGCTCTCCAGATACCCCACCACAAGGCTATGGGGATCACAGCCCTCTGGTGCACACATCCCAGTGGACTCAGAGAACTGTGCAGTGCACACTCAGCACTGGTACTGTTGGAAGCAGCCTAGAGCATGCAAAACTAAAGCTATGAAACAACAGCTGGCTGTTTGGGATGTAGCTGTGACCTCCCACTTCATACAGAGCTGTTACTACAAAAATAAAGTCCCCACGTGCAGGCGAATCCTAAGCATCACACAGACCTCCAGAAGAAACACATCTGCTCACTAGTACACACAGGCAACAGGGTTTTAAGGGCAACTGTGAAAAGGAGTAATAGAAGCCATTGAAAACAGATGGAAACTTTGCTAGCAAGAGCAGCACAGCCTGAGAAACAAGAGGACTGAAATATTAATACTAGCCTTGCCTGCTAGGAAAACTACAGGAGGAGAAAGACTGGCATACAGTGTTCCAGACTCCAAGGCATGAGTCAAAGCATTGCTCTAGACTGGTAGTGGATGTTTCTCCATCAAAATCGTAAGTGGATATACCCATGCTAAGAATTGAGAGACATTCTAGCTGCACCACAGCATTACACATGGAAACTCATGTGTTAGAATAGGCTAGCAAGAGTTTGACTACCAGTTTCAGCTGAAAGGCAATCGCTTCCTCTGGCATGCCACCTCCACGTGAAGAGATGAGTATAAAGCTAAGAGCAATGTATGAACATGAACCATGCTACTGTGATCCTTGACCAAGTGCAACCTGCAGAACGCCCTGGATCATCACAAAGCCTCAATGTATTTTACAAGCCCTGGAGCATTACACATGGAAGAAAGTGAGCATGAGCATCCAAAGGGAAAATACCCAATATTCTTCCTACTGGAATGAAAAGCAGTCATTAAGAGGTAACTGCTAAAGTTGAAAATGCATTGCTAGAAACCGTACTTCAACATAATCATCATATCTACGTACTTAAACAAAAACCATTTCTTACAGTTGAGTCTTTATCAGACTACTCACACTTATATAACTGCTAAGCTTTATACATTATAGAACAGATTATTTTTATCTACATCTTTCCATAATAACCAAAATATTAAGGTTTCCCCACCTTGGGATTTGACCTTATCTTGATGAAAATGACTTGGTTAATCTAAATTAAATTAGTCCTGCAAGACAATTAAAAACCACTGCCTGTGGACTGCAAGTACTTAAATATCATTAAATGATGATATAGCATTAAATTAAACCATCGTTGAACCTGCAGCTCCCAGGTTCAGATTCAGAATCCAAGCCCATGTAATTTAAATCATGCCTCTCCTTAAACTGAATAAAACATGACCTGTGTCTGTTTATATTCTGCATATTTCATTCATTATAGCTCACTTCCATGCAAGTCTCAAAGGCAAACTCAGTAAAATATTGAGGAAGATCATGAGATATTTGTCTTCCAGGCTGACTTACCTTTCACCTCTTTTAATTAATTTCACAATGAATCTCATTACTAAAGCATTCCCAAACAATGCAGTGGTGTTATTTCTTCAATTTTGTCTGACTTTATCAATTGCTCCACCTAATTCCAACTGTTTCTGTTCAACAACACAATTGGCACAGTCCTATAATCCAGTTTTTTTCCTCTCCCGCTGCAGTATCAGATGGGCTTTGCAAGGGGTGAGGAGGAGGCAGGACGAAAGGTGAGACAGCTACAAGAGAGCTGGAAAGAGATGCTGTAATGTAAAGTATGTTGCATGTCCTTCCTGAGCATGATTTTACATGATTTTTTGTATAATGAATTCTATAATGAAGCACTGACTGAACATACTTCAGACAGGCATTGCATGAGGGGATGTATATCTTGAATATTCCCATCTTTCCCAGCCAGAGATGAGGGAAGAAGAGTCTCTTCCTTCCTCCCTTCAGCTGCCTCAGGGACTTAAGCTGGCATCTGAATTTGGTTGCTTAAGTTAACCCCAGGGTGCCTCAGGACTGGGCTCACTCTGTCACTTCCCTGCCCTGGTCACCCATTTCCCAGGTGGGAATGGGTGACACCTACCAGACTCTTAGGAGCAGCTGGCTTCATTCACCCTAAAAAACTTATGCTTCTAGATAGCCAAGCCACAAAATGCACATTGCATGTCTTAAAAAGCCAAAGAGCAGGCAGCTCCAGCATCAGCATCCACTACTCTCCCCACACGCACTCAAATCACTCAAGCTGCAAGCTGGCCACCCTCACACTAAAGCATGGGTGCACACCCAAAGGCTCTTCCCTGGCCCAGCAGACACCTGGCTATTGAGCCTAAGAGGGAACAAGTTTGACAGGCAGAGGACAAAACCCCTGGAGAGCACATCACTTGCACCCCATGGTGAAAGCTGGAAGGGAAGCAAGATGGGGACACCTTGTCTGGGCACCAGCAGAGCCAGGTACCAGCTGCTCACTGCTGCTGCAGCCAGCCCTGCAAGACTAGAGGAAATCTGGCTGGTATTACAGATGGATACCCTTGGATTTTAGGCTCAGGTAGTAGGTCTATAAAACATGGGTGGTGGGGAGACATTTCTAGAGCCTTTTGATGATTGCATACAGCTTTTTCAGCAAACTGAACTAAGCAGGAGGGGTTTCCCCTTATACCGGGGCATTCTGGTGTTGCCAAGCAGCTATAGCAGAGCACAGCCAGGCCAGCTTGATCCTTTAATCTACAAAGAAAGCGTGTTAATTTTGCAAGACAGAAGAAGAGATGTGTTTGATTGGTTTTCTACCTCCCTCCCTAAGATGCATCACCATTCTATTTCTTCACAGATCGAATCATCTTCTGTATCTCTTCACCGTGCAAAACTTGTTGCAAGGAACAGCCAGGTAATAAATTTGCTGTATCTTGCATTTTAGATGCTCAACATTGCTAGCAGACTGCTGCTCTCTCCACACATCAGGCTGCCCAGAACAACATTTCCCACTCCTTTGAAGATGCTGTCCCACAACCCCAGGCAAGCCTGGACACCCCTGCAAAGACAGAGGTTGCTGAGGAATGGTCCCCAGTTACCTCAGGGCCTAACTCTGGAGTGAAGGGAAGCAGAAAAAAAGCCAAATTCTAGAAGAGGGTGCATCTTTGAGCAGTAGATGTGATCAGAGGGGCAGTTGTTGTCCTTGTCACCGGCCCTATAGGTGGAAGGAAAAAAGTCTCAGAGATCCTTTCCTCCAAGGATTTGTCAAATATGTTAGCAGCCAAGGAACAGAGGGAATTCTCTGAGATGGCATAGAAATATGTGAAGAATTAAAAAAGCTTAAAAAAAATAAATAAAAGGAAAATTATAGACAGTATGATGTTACTGCAGGAAAGCACAGAAAGCACATTTTTCTG
This sequence comes from Micropsitta finschii, assembly GCA_034783455.1. Taxonomy (NCBI): domain Eukaryota; kingdom Metazoa; phylum Chordata; class Aves; order Psittaciformes; family Psittacidae; genus Micropsitta; species Micropsitta finschii. Next base: position 14,499 of record JAVHNF010092104.1, read on the forward strand.
TAAGCAGCAGGCCATAGACTATAGGAACATTTATAAAGGTTATGTTCAGAGTCTTCATGTAAAGTGTTAATAATGATAACACAAATGTTCACATATGTTAGCAAATACATCAGCTAACATGTAAACAAACTGTTTATGTCCCTTCATACACCCATGACACACCTGCAAAGATCAAAAAGTTAATCTCTGATACAGATTAAGCATGACCTAAATTTTGTTTGGCCTCTCATATGCAAGACATGTTTTGTTCAGAGAGCTATAGTTCCTATAGGTGGTCTCTGTGCCCACAGGGCTGCTGCACAGCTCAGGTACCAGCCTGCATGTATGCAGACACAGCCTGTCTGCTCCATGCGAGCTCAGGGCTGCCTGCATCCACCTGCACAGAGATGCTCCAATACCCCTCTCTTCTCTTTCAGCCACATTTTGCAGACACAAGCATCAAATGAAGAGGTAAAAAAATCTCCATGAACACCACACTCTTCATTTCAGCTGCCTTGACACCAAGTCAGGCAGAACATCAGGGCAGGGAGGGAGGGAGCATGGGAGAGACAGAAGGAAAACAGGTCACACAAACTGGAAATAAAAACAGAAAACAAAAAGCATAGAGATGAGATCAGCAACAAGAAAGGCAGATCCAGGAGAGAGGCACTCATGAACTTGACAGGTGAAGTGATGCGAGGAGCCTGTGTGTGGCTGAGTTTCAGTAGGTATTATGATGCTCTCGTTCCTATCCAAATGGCTGTCACATGAGTGCCCTCTCTATGCCTCTCTATTACCTTCACTGAAACCAGGCTACAGCAGCTCGCAGCCCAGTTGAAAAAAGGCAGCCTTTCAGAACACACCAGCAGCCTGCAAACCCATGGAGAGCAGCTCTTACAGGTGGGCAGGGCTGGGTTTGGTTGTACAGGGTTGCACCATTCCTGTCTGCTGCTTACAGTCAAGTGTATCAGTGTAAGACACCCTCCTTGGGTTCACCACTCTTTAGCAATCACATCATCTTAGGCATTAATCAGCAAACAGAAGGTCCTCTCAGGAAAGGTCCGGAAAAAGTTGTGAGGCACAAGAGGAAAGTGGAGGAGGACAGGTTGGACCCCAGGGTGATGCAAGGGACCTGCAGCCAGGCAGCACTGAGAATCCCATTTACAAAGCCCACAAGCTTCAGATGCATCAGGGAGATGATGTGATTCCATCTCTGTAAAGCTGTAAATGCCAAAAGAGGAGTTAATAACCAAGAGCACCTGTGCCATCCACGGAAAGAAATGAGCCCTTGTCAGGCACCTTCTGTCCTTCTAGAAGCTGGTATGTGACACTGGTCAGACTAGCTGCCCCTTCATCAACTCTAATGGGAGCCAGGGGTTACCAGCCCAGATACAAATTTATCTGCCATAGTCATGAAACTTGGATGAAACTAAACCCAGGACAACTCACATGTGGCACATGCTTGTCATGTTACCACATGCCTGCTCCATACCAGCTGCTCTTTTCCCAACTGAACAAATACTCCTTTGACAGTCTGATATTTAAAAACGCACATTTTCTGTACCATGTCAATGAAGACTGAGGGCAGTGGCGTTCTGTGATAATTAACAACTGTTTGGGGAAATTATTGAGTTTTAAGGGCAAAGTTGTTTATCATATACTTGTCCTAATGAAGATCAATGCCAAGGAAATGTGGTTGCCTTGTGGGAATTCATTCTTCTTGCAGACAGCACAGGAAGCCTCTTGATAAGTGAAAACTTAGCAATAATCAGGCTTCCAAGAATGAACAACTTTCCAGATGCTCAGGAATCTGAACCCAAAGCATCTTGCAGAGAGGCTGTACCCCAACTGAAACCCCAGCTCATGACACACACTATATTGCTTCAGTGCTGACCTGCTGCTTCCGCACCTCAAGTGCTATTCCAAGGCACCAGCATCACAAGCAGTGCTAATGACAAAACGAAGCATTAGCAACCTGCAGACCTGTGGAAGCAGCTACAGCCCTGTAATGTGAGACAAGGCTAATAATATCTTTCGGACACATGGGTCTGGGTAACACAAATGACATGATGGTGATTCAGTTTAATTATAAACTTCCTGTTAGAAATATCAAGTTTCCTATGATAGCACTGGCAATTGGTCTTCTGAGTCATCCAGCTGTTGCTGTAACTAGGCAAAACGAAACCTTCTTTGATCCTTAAGGTATAAATAATTAAAGAAACCATTATTTTGAAAGGGTACCTGGCATTTCATATTTACTGAAACACCATAGTGACATGCACAGAGAAATATGGCATTCTGCTTTAGGATGGTGCCTTTTAGTACAGTCTCCACACCCTGGAAAGACAGTGATAAAACATCTATCCATCCCTCATGTAAAAGAGGCAGATTAACTCCCCACCCATACATGCTTCCATGTAGGTTATCCTACATGGTTGGGTAGATCATCTTAGTCAGGTACGAATCAGAAGTCCATGCCCCCCAGGCCACTCTCACAGGGTCAGTGTTTCAGAAAGTCTAGCTCATCTGAAGCATAGGCTTGAATTTTCCTGCAAGTTAGCCCTACTTCAAAGCACAGAAAAGGCCTCAGATGCAAAGACCTCCCAGAACCAATGTTAAGGTTGAAAAACGTCCCACAAAACAAGCTGTTTACCACCTTGCACAGTGAATCCCATGTCCCAGACTACTGCTGACCCTGTTCCCTCAGCTATGCCAGAAGAGCATCCTGCAGATGGGAGGGATGATCTCTAGCCCCACACAGGTGACCTGTATGTGCAAAGCAGCCCATGGCCAGGCAGGACACACCTGTGAAGATGGAGCATCTATACGCACATCCAGCCCATGCACACTCCTGCATCTCCCAAACCTGGATCCCATGTCTGTCCAAGCAGATGCCCTCAAGCCTTAATTATTCAAAGTTCACCCACCGCCCATGGGCTCTGAGGATCTGAAGTATTCATTCCCAGTAGGAAAATTTAAGGGATGCTACACCCATTTCCAGTTCAAAGCTTGACTCTTCCACATGAAAACAGGGCCCTTGTCCCCAGGCCCAGAGGGAAAACATATTCATGGCAAACAGGTGGACAGGACAGATAGGCTCGTGCCAGTCCATAGCAAAACAATGTTGGGCCTATCCTCTGCCTCAGCAGAGCATCCAGCACAAAGCAAAACCAGCCTCCTTACCACAAGGCTCTCAGGGCTCCTAAAGCAAAAAAGGTGTGAGCTTTTTGGGTTGTTTTTTTAAAAAGTCATGTTTTTAACTCACCTCTTAGGAGGTCTCAAACAGGATTTCCAAACCCTCAGGACCAAGCGAGCTCCCACAGCTCACAACAGAGCATCACCCCCAGCTCCTGAGGAACATTAGCGCAGCAGCTAGTTAATTAGGGTACGGTTTTCAAGAGCCTTGCAGCCTGCTCTCACCCTCATTATGGACAATACCAAATCATGCCATTCACTTCAGCAAGGTCAGGATTAAGTCATTTGTTGTTCACAGCAGTGCATATGCTCCCCTTGATGAGTCTCCTGTCTCTCTTTGGCACAACTTAAAAGGCCCACGAACCCAGTTCCCGAGTCCTACATAAAGGTGAGACATCCTTTCCAGTCTCCCTTCAATGAACTCTAAGATGAGGCATGGGGCATAACAACCCCATAATAGTACCCTTCAAGACTTCAAGAACTGTGTTTTCAATCATTGCATCTTCTCTTTAAGAACTTGATTTTGGGAAGCACAAAAGGCCTGATTTGCAAAGATGCTGTGATTGGATTGAGTGTGGGGTGTGGAACGCAGATGTAAAGCTCTTCTGAAAAAAACACATCTCACACTGTGAAACCAAAGACCGACAAATTAGCAGTGAGAGCTCCGTTTTTAGCTATCCTGTGTCATAATGTTCACTATTCCTGAGCAAACTTCCTAACAAATATTTAGAGTGAGACTCACAACCCCATGCTTTGTCAACTAAGCACAGCGATTACCTAGGTGCAGCACTGCAGACTGTATTGCTTCAGCCTGTTACCATGGCAATTACAGTTGTATTTTTTATGTGTAGGACACAAGATACACCTTTTATGTTTTTAATATGTGACGAGCAGGGCACACTGACTCCAAATCAAATGGTTTAAAGGGCTCCCTTAAACCAGGGGAAACTGAGTTTTCACAGCCAGGCGTTTGGGGCAGCTCCAAACCACATTTGCTGGCTGCTGGAGGGCTTTTCCTGAATGGGTGTAGGTACAAGCCACATTCAGAAGCTTAGTGGTGGTCTTGGCAATCCTGGGGTAACAGTTGGACTTGATGATCTTAAACACCTTTTCCAACCTAGCTGATTCTATGATTCTGCTTGGATTGGTTTTATTATCTGCTGAAGCCTGGAAGGAGAGACATTACCCTGATTCCTGAAGGAAGCAATCAAGATTAGGATCTTGATTAGAAGATTAGAAGTCAAGACATTAGGATCTCTCCCTCCTGGGAAAATCTGCTATGAAATCTTGCTCAGGGCAGGATTTACTCATATAATCTCTTGCCG
>JAVHNF010092114.1:49458-62262 GCA_034783455.1 Micropsitta finschii
TTTCTGCTGTCCAAACTCTTTGGAGTTAGGCTGCTTGCGATGTCGAACAAGGTATTTGGGATGTTCTGCTGAGGAAAAGGGAAATAGCTCCAGGTTTGTATCAGATTGCCCTGGTATTAACTACTGCACTTTGATGTGACATTGTCTAGACCTAATGCCAGTGGGAGTAATAGAGGGGGAGAATGGCCATTCCATTATTTTGGATGAATTAAACTATTGGCTGTCACCGCTCAAGTATAATGCTTCTAGTGATCCATATCCATAACTTGCATTAATGAAAAAATTGAAATGCTAGGTGTTGGCTTCCAAACTTTAAAAATATATCCTCTATACACATACACCATTATAAAGTAAGTATCTGGGCAGTGTCTTATAGTTATTTCTTTCTTCTATTAAAAAAAGAGAAAAATAAAGCTGCTCTGAGCCAGGGCCTGCTGAAATTGGCAGGAGTCATTCTTTTGTTGTCGACTTTATATTAGCTTTTATAGGAATGCATTAGTGAACTGACATCGAACATAATTTATTGCAGTAACTATAGAATAAAATCAACAATTGGAGGATTATTGTAAAGTGCAGCATAAGGGAAAGAGGTGCATCCTTAGTCACATATAACAGCATACCTTATTGCCAAGACTTATGCAGACAGAATCTGTATAGTACCAAGGCACAAGTTTGTGCCCAGCTTACAAAAGATGAGGGGAACAGGTATTAGATTTATTAATTCTGTTGTAAAGAGCTAGATTTTAGGATATGTTACTATTAGTTCTAAGTCTTTTGTAGTTGACTATTCAATAGAAGAAAACCTCTAATTATAAAATCTATGTGTATGGTAAGAGACTAGACAATAGGACTGTAAAGAAAATTCCATTTCTATCACAGAATACACACAGATATATTTTGAATGCCTCTGAATTCAATCACTACTTTGATTTCATTAAAAAAAAAACAACCGAGTATTCCTTAATATTATTAATTTCATGTCTATTGCAGTGCTGCATGCAAGGAATTAGATATAATTTGTTCATCTTATTTTTAAAGTAACACTGTATACTTTTGAAACAAGACACACAGCTTCTTTCTTTTGACCTTTTTATGTTTTTAATAGGCATTCTTTTTCACTTCTCAGGCAGTCTCTTTTGAGATGCGCTATCCTTTCTACAGATATTAGCAACCTCAATATAAGAAAAGTAAATCCAGTCAGAAATTTCTGCAAGGCCCTGAAAGTTTGTTTTCTCCACTGGGTTGCATAAATTTAGGAATAGTTTTCACAGCTGAAACTCAACAACATGATTACTCTAGTTACAAAGTGTCTTCAATACTCTAACAAAATATTGGGGGGGGGGGGAAGATTACGAATTGCGTGGTTTAACTTGTCGACTGGGCTTAAAGCACAACATGATGTTACATGGAGAAGACGCGCTAAATTACCTTGACATGACAATATGGGATTACAGCTTCATTAGTATATTTCACTTCTTTGCCTACTCTCAAATGATCAAAGAGACTTTTGTTGTCGCAAGAGCCATCTGCACAGCACAATAAAATCAGGTTAGGTGCTCTTCCTTATTTATAGTTGAGTCTTTAGAGAATAGCAATTATTTGGATAATTAAAATGGAAATATTTGGAAAATTAAAATAAAGATGACCTCCTCCTCCTTAGTATTCATTGTCCTATAATATGCCTATCTTTTCTGCTTTGTATAGTTCAAACACATTTAAATGCCTTTCACAGTCTCCCCATTCTAACTAGAACAATATGGAAAGTCAGAGCAAAATTCAGCTGCTTTCTCAGCTGTGCCAGTCTTGCTATTATTCGGTTTACAGCAGAGTCATGTCAGTGAGAAACACTTCACATCACAACAGTATGACATAAACCTGGAGCTATTTCCTTTCTGATTCACATGATGAATTGCTCATTTGTAAGTGAGCACCTAGAGCCAAAATTTGAGTCCTGACTTTGTCTACATTGTAGTGTTCAGAAAGCTCATTTCCAATTCACTGCAAACTTGAAAAATAATACAGTGTTTACTGACAGGTTAATAAAACCTTTCTAGTCAACAAGGACACAGTTTACAGAGTTGCATTGGAGAAACTGACGCTTACGCTAAAGTCGAGATGAAGGCAAATAAAACTGAATTAGTTCAACTACACTTTGTTTAATGGTTGTGGATTTGGTCTAGCAAGAATGTGAGGCCACTAAGATCCAAATTTCACTTTCTTTTGAAATAAAAAGGCCCACTTCCATGACTACAGAATTCATCTTTTCCAGTACGTACATTCATTTTACTACTTTTTTTAAATTTATATAAAGGACTTAATATTTTTTCAGTGTCCAGAGCTGTATGTTGTATTCTAGTTACTGAAACCCTAATGTTAAATGCCACTTAATTACTTTGCTAGTTACCTTGATTTTAGTTATTTTTATGTTTATTTTTTTTAATTTTCAGACCTATGACTGATGATATTACATAAAGCATCAAAGCACTTTAAAATATTTTAGTTAATATCAAGCCATCAAACCCAAGAAGATAATCTGTTTTACCCTAATCCCTGGAGATTTAGACTTTAGGTACAGTAGAAGCAGATTTGCTGATAGAACAGCCATGTGGCACTGTACTAATAATTGTTTCTCCTTGTTTTCATCATCAGTCAATATGTCTGTATGTATAAAAACCTCATTGCTTAGAATTTTGTGAGTAGAATTTGTGTGCTTCTCAAGTTACAGCCACTTCAAGATGCTCAACTCGGCTCCCGTGGGAAGCCAGCATTGCAAAAATGGTGACATAATAAATTTACAAAGATACCTTTCTTCTCATGGATTGAGTGAGTTTTGTAAATGCAGTGCTAATTATGGATGTTGGCATGACTACCATTATAACAGTGATTAAATGATTAACATGCCTGTGCTTAGCAATGTCACTAAGTATGTACTTCCATATTTATAACATAAAACAGTTTTTTTGGGATCCTTCATCCTACCATTCACAATCTCACCATTACGTTGGCTGTGCAGCTAATTTTAATACCTTTTACCCAGTACCAGAATGGAGAGCTGTTCATGGAATTTGCCATCAAGATTACTAAAATTCTACACTACTAGGGTGAAGTATTTTAAAATATCAGAAAGTTTAAGATAACTGTCAGAGATGATTGTTTGTTTATAACCCTTTCCCATTTCTGTTTCACTATCAAGTCAAAATTCCTATCCTCATGAATTTATTATGACAGAAACACAAATTTGTCATGTTACAGTTGCTTCCTGTGCATGTGACCATACAAAACAGCACCAAACATTATGTGCAGATATGATTAAGCTACAGTAGCAATACTCAAGCTAAGTAATTTAAGACCAACTTCCATTCCACTACAAGCCTAAAAGACCTCAGCAGCTTATGTTTTACCCAACCTGAAGCTTCTGTGTTATCATTATTGGTACATTTATGATACCATTTATGATTACCAATCATTATTGGTACATTTATGATACCAATTGTCAGACCAACTGACAAATGTTGCTAGGTGAGGAAAAAAATGTTGAAACATACTCACAAAGAGCATAGATTGTTCTCTCATAATTAGTGTAGTTTAGTAATGTCCTTCTGAACCATACTATGACTGTAATTGTAGGTCAAGATAACTCCCAGCATTCTAAGAGAAATTCTTTCCCTCACTCTTCTGAGATTCATAGCTCTCATTAATGAAATATCAAAGTCATTTAGGAACCATACAAGTCAATGAACCCGTTGTGCATATTAAGATTGAGAAGATAGCACAAAAATCTCTTTCATTTTTTCTTTTTTTCCATTGAAAGTTTTTGGGTTTTAGAAGAGAAATGTAAATTCTTTGGCTTTTCTGTCAATGGCACTATGACATATTTTGGGATTCTCTTATTTCTCTTATTTTTACTTATAGCACAAGTAATATCTAGATTTTATTATAATGAGGAAAAGAACCCAAGGTGACCTGGCATGGCTTGCCCACAAACAATCGTTAGTTAAGTTGAAGAAGAGTCAGTAAAAAGTATCAAATTCCATCCCAAGGAATGAAGAAACAGTGATGATTTATATGACATTATACTGTGTACAACTGTGGTCATCTGGCTTCAAGAGATACGAACTCAGAACAGGCGCAGAGGATGGCAACTATGATGCTTAGAGGAACAAACTACCGATCTTAAGGGAAGATACTAGAAAAGCCTGGCTTGTTGGTACTTATAAAAAGAGGTCTGGGAGGAGAAGGAAGGAAAACTGCAACCTTTAAATATCCACAAAGGTAAAGGGAGGTGACATGAAGGGTGTTGTAAAACATGCTAGCAGAGAGAGACAATTAGACACATTGGGTCAAGAAAAAGTGCATGTAAACTAACCGTTAATCAATCAGGAAAAAGTTCTGAACTATAAGAACAGTCTAATTCTGGAATAACCTTTCAGGAAAAGTTGTAGGGAAAAGCACATAACCGCATTCAAAATAGAGCTTTAGAAACTAATGAAAATAATGATATGAAAAAATGTTTGCGATAGCTTGGAATCTGAATCAGTAACCAACATCGTTTTATTTCCCCTAATAGTATTTTCTGACTTCAATGGAGAGTCAGGGAGAGAAACTGAGGGGCACTCAGGTCCCCATGCCCACTGGGAAAAGAACAGTTCTGCATTCAGAGCTTGTGCTTGATGGCATGTAGTAAATAACTGTATTGGCTGCTTGATGAATGATGGAGATATACAGTAATATTGACTAGTTACTTCATCTTGGAAGTGTGAGCCACCCAAAGCCTGAATGAGGCTTGAGGCATTTGAAAAAGTAGTAGAGTACATGAGGGCAGAAATGTGGTTGTGAGGGCATCCTGAACACTGCTGTTTCATATCTTTCAAGTGATCAATTTCACAATATTAATGTCTTCTTTTAAAGATCTTTCAGAACTCCGGTAGCTAAAATGTTCAATGCTCTGTAGCATGTCAGTCATCAGTGGATATATAGGGATGAAAGTAACAGTGGACATATGCAGAATGATGCTTTCCTTCTTCCAGGAGTCATAAATTTAAAGTGTTCAGAAGCAGAAGGAGGCACACCAGAAAGTTAAAAACCTCTCAGTTTAACTCATTCTTCAATACCTCTTAGATACAGCTGTGGTTGTGGCATCCACAGTACTGTGTGGCACACTGAAATTTCATATTTTATATTTTCTCTACTGTTTAACATTACTTTCTGGACCTGTAACAGGTATTTTCAGAGAACTATTTGGAATGACTTAAATACTTTTTTCTCCTGGTAAAAAAAACTTGAATCCCATATTGTAAATCTAATGGTTATTATTGTTAGCAATAACCGACATTGCATTTCATCTGGTGTTTTATCACAAATAATTTGTAACACCTTGAAATGTTTTATCTTACTTTTCACTCTTTTTTCCAGTTAATTCCTAAATATGCTGAATAGCATGTGTTTACAAAATAGATCCCGCTGGAACTCTGTGGCAACTATCCTCCATTGTGAATACTAGCTATTTCTTCTTATCCTTGCATCTTAGTTTTTAATGTGTTAGTGATCTGTAAGAGAACTGTTCTCTTTTATTCTGTGAAAGCTTTCCTTCTTCAAGACTTCTGTCAAAAGCTCTTTTAAAAGTCCAAGGACAATGTATTGACCACACTACACCTATTCACATGCTTGTTGACTTCTTCAAAGGACTGTAAGAGGCTTAAGGACAAATCTTCTAACTACAGAAGCTGTGTAATTTCTTCCCTGGTGGTTATCAGAGTATCTGCCAATTCTAGTTTTCATTCTGATTTTTAGCTATTTGCCTGAAAGTCACCTAACTATAGTTTCTTGTGTACTCAGTGGAGTCCATCTCAAAGGCTAGGGGTGCATTTACTGCCTTTCATTCCTAGGGTGCTGATATGGATTTAAGTGACAGATTGTATGACACCACAGTTAGTATCTGTTTTGCTTCCTACTTATGTGTATTCAAGTTCTCTCTAAGGACTCAAGTGCACAGGATAGTACAAAACAGTTGTTTAAAAGCTTCATTTTATTCACCTACTTTGCTGAGATGAGAGACAGACACTAATTTTTCATTATGGTGTAAGTCAGGTATATTATTCAGCCAACATGACCTTGCTGGCAGATTTTGAATATCTTCCAGTCCTTGAGATTTTGTTTAGTACAAATAGATCATATTCAGTATTAGCTGGAAGAAGATCAAATGTTACTGGTTCCAAAAAATACTATGAATGATACATTAAGTATCAATAGGATATTTAGCATTTATCTATGGTGTTCACAACAGATAACTAAAAGCACACAATGACCAATACAAGGGGAAAGTCATACTTTATTCCTTATTTCCATCTGATGTAATAAAAAAAAAAAAAAAAAAAAAGGATGAGTGTTTTATACTTACATTAACATATTATTTTAGAGTAAGCAACTGTCCATAAGGGCCTTCACTTTTGTTTTCTAACACACATCTTGTCAGGAGAAGCAGGCGGCAAAAATTTTACTAGAAGCAGAATGCTCTTTATTAAAAATTTCTTTGTCTGAGGATAATTCTCAGTTCATTTTAGCCTGCTTTCACATGAGATCCAAGCTGGCTCAGTGATGTGAAACCCAGAGGGTTTTCAGCCCTTTTTGTTTATTGTTTCTAAGTCACAACTGTCTGTATATTAGTTTTTATGCACAGTGGCAATTTGTAGCTGGTTTTATTGGTGCTCACACTGTGCTGGCCAGTCCACTACAAATCAACTGTGGATTTGCAGAATTCTCTTTTTTTCCCTTCTTTTCTAGCCAGGCCAAGGTACTATTGAAATGACTCAACCATTTGCCTGGAGAGGAATGTGGCTCTGCTAAGACGAGCTTGCTTGCTTTATTTAAAAAGCAGAATCAGGTGTATAGAACATCAGCCTATTTTGTTTGCTATTTTTGTTTTCTCTTCCCAGTAGAAAGGTTCATGTGGCTAGAACTATAGTATGGGTGGCAGCAGTAAAACTATGATTTTCTGCCTCTGTAGCAGGACTGAAGGTTTTCAGTGAAAACAGTTCACACCACCAGCTTCTTGACATTTTGCATTCCTTCTTTTACCAAGGGACTAGTTAAGTGCTGTACATTCATTTCCACCAAAGCTGAGCTACTCAGGAAACAGAACAAGTCCTTTACAGGTGTGGCTAAGCTATGTCTCTTCTGGAAAGAAAACACTATTTAAAAGCTGTTAAATCACACTTCATTTAAGAGAAATCAGAAAAACTTCCCTCTAAAACTGCCTACTGCCAGGAATTTTTTTTATGTCAGTATTAAATATACACACTATTTTTAAAAAGTGTCTACTGTATTGTTTAGGGTCACAGCGATGTTGCCAGATCCAGATAGCTGGTGTAAGTAGGAAGACCTACTCAGTTGCAAATATATGCTCACAGGGAAATCTATCCTATGCTCAGAAAAACCCAAGTGAAACTTTACCAGGCATGGTAGTGTGACTATCTGCTACCTGGAAGAAATGTCTTCCTTAATAACTTCTGAGAATTCTTACATGGGCTCTCTAGTGTAATTAAGAGCACAACTTCAAATCTATGCTCTCTCTTTATCTGTTGTTCTTTTTCTGACTATTGTTTCCATCCTTTGTAGTATATCCACAGGAGAAATGCTTATTTTCTGGTAAGACTTCTGCTTTAAGCACTGGTAAAGTCTAACTGAGTTGTTCAGTGAACAGCAAGCAGAAATCCATGAGGAGTAAGGTATAGTGATCCAGCTAGAAGGTTTTCAAGAGAAGTAATACAACAAAACATCTAGAGGCTGTAACCAGAAACAGTATACAGAAGAATCCGGGACCTCCCAGTTGCCTCATAGTCTATCCAGTAGTGCATTTGGAGATTCCTTTGGTGTAGCTTTCAGAGAAGTCAGTTGTCTTCTGCTGATTTGTATTAGATTTATTTAAAAAGCTGGGTGAGGACAAGATCTTAAGACTTGATATTACGTATTGTACTTCTAGATTCCATAAAAAGTCAGTGTGAAGAGTTTGGAGCTTCCAAATCTTGTTACTCCTGAATGCATAGAAATCAGAATGATCAAAGAGGAAAAGCTAAACCTCTGCCTCATTTTGTAGCAAGCACAAATCTCCAGCCTGCAACATCACATTTGAGTCTAGAGTACATGCTCCTAGACTTCAGAGACTTTTGCAAAAGGCTGCAAATGACCTACAAATGTCCTGCTGTATTGTAATATATTGGACAAGGTACATTGTATTTGAAACTTATCTAGCTGGAAACCTACTAAGAATTAATCTGCAAGAACTCCCACTCATTCAGGGACCAGAACAAACCCTTGTATTTCCAAGTAAATTAAAAGAATGAAACGGAATAAGAAAACAGAGTCAAGCCATTAGAAAAAGCTAACACATGGAGGGATTTTATTGAAAAAGGGGAAAAAAAGTTCAGCACAAAAAGCATCAAAGAAAGATATGATAAAAATACTAAGCTTTAAAAGCAAATCTAAGGGGCAGAGGAAGACAAAAAAGACTTGTTCCTTCATATGTGCCTCATGGAAATGCTGTTCTGAAATGTTTTTTGTAAGTGTAGAACAAAGACTATGCTTTATTGTCAAGCTTTTGATAGTATATTAATAACCCATTTCCTTCCCATTCAAATTTTGGGTCCTGCTGTGGATGATGCTTTCTATCTTAATAATACTAAAATGAAAATAGCACAAACTAGATATAACTCAGTTATAGCTCTATCCTGCTGTTGCAGTCTTCACTTCTAACCATTCCCTATTGAATCTGTTCACGGCAGCAAACTTTGTGCAGTGCAGTAGAGATTCTTTTTCTTTCAAGCAACAAATTGTTTTTGCAATTTGTAGTGTTATAATGTTGATAATACATAGGCCTGTACAAACATGGAATAGAAAGTAACTTCCCCAAATAAGAGGCAATCTGATACACTTTCTGCATAAAACAGACGGTTCCACACAAATTATGAAAAACAAGGAAGCAGAGACCAGAGGAGCTCTATTATAGCTGGTTTCAGCATAGTAGCATCTGATAAGTTTCCTGTAGTGCCTGAAATGTGTCAAGTTCAAACTTGAGTAGAAAAAGTGAAAAGATTACTTCTGGTCAATGGCACAGAGTAGGAAGTTCTTTGGCTCTTTTCCCCCCTTTTGCCTAAATTACTTCTCTGTATAAAATTAAAATCTGAAATGGCATTATATACAAATAACAATAATCTGTCTGAACTGACAGTCCAAATGCCCTTGTAATGTTATTTTTTTTTTTTTCAAATTTGGGTTGCAAAAGCAGAAGCATACTGAGACTTGAATTCTCCACCTGATTGCGCATTCTACAACAGTGTAGAGAGGAAATTTAAACCTTTCACTTAGAAAACAAACGTAAATAAAGTCATTCCCTGGAAAAGCATCCCTGTGTAAGCACAGGAAAGAAAAGCTGCTACAATTCAGTGGTGTGAAAGTTCAGACAACAGTGAGTCCAGTGACAGAAATTGAGAAGAGTGGATCCTTGTTTCCAGAGAGAATAATGAAAACAGAAATCATATTTCTTACAGAGGGTGTGAAATTGGAAGCTCTGGAAACTGACCTAGAGTCTTAATCTAGATTCTTAATCTAATTCTTAATAGATTCTTCTCTCTGACATTTTTGGTTGATTCTCATGTCTATTTAATAGAGAAAAACTTAAGTTGTGAAAATGAAAAGTTCAGCAATAAGGTCCTTTCCTAAAGAGATACACATATATTCACTGACAGATCTGGATGCATGATTGACAAGTCTTGTTCACATGGGCTAAGGTTATAAAACTGATGGAAGAATGCAGCACTTTTGGCTGTTTTCAGCAGTGTTTGAATGCATGTTGGTTCACACACTTTGGACACTGTAATTAGTAGATAAAGCAAGTATTTATTCATATTTCTTTAGTATAAACATCACAGCTTTCTGTCACATCTTAGTTCCCCCATGTATTCAGCTGCTGTTTCCAACCTGATGTATGCCATTTTCACAGCATTGACATTGACTTTTTTGTTGTGTTTAAATAACTGCTTGTTAGTCTGTGGTTCCCTTTGCTCATCCCTATTGACCTCAATGTTTCAGTTGATATTACTGCCTGTAGCATTCTGGCACAGCCTATTGGAGTCAGTGATTTTTGTTTCTATTTTCTACAACTGACTCAGTAGCATACTCCACTGCCATTTACATTAATGACCTTCTCTTAAATTATAGGGGTGGGAGATTGTCCTGCATTTGTTATCAGACCTAGTTCTGGAAGCCATCACCTTTCTATGTTTGTAGCTTAGGAAAGCTCTGAGGTACAAATTTTTTGGAGGCTGAGAAAATATTTTGAGGAAGTATCACAACACTTGACTTGCTCATATAATCTTTTTGGTGTGTTCTTGGCCATCTGAGGGAAGGGATGCAAGGCAATTTTGTTCTGGTAGAAAAGGCCATTTTATATATTCAACTTTTGATGCCTATTATTTTTAAGCAGATACTGTAGGGATTTTGCTTAATATTCTTTGCTTAATATTATATTGCAGAATTCTGCTTAATAAGAGGATTCAGTCTCTAACTGTGTCATCCAGAAGGGATAGAAATGTCCCGAGTTCCCCAGATTTGAAATGGTAGCATAGGTAATGCCAATTAGCAGAAACTGTGTTTGAGGTTTTCTGAACTAGTGTCAGCTTAAGAGCTTCTTTTTAACTAATATCTTTTTTTAACACACAAGCTAGCATAAAAGGAAAATAACTGAATAATGCAGTTATTATTGGCTGTAAATAGAAATATGTGTTAACATATGGTGACAGTTAATGGTGGTTTACTTTTTATAAGAGTTCTATCATCTGTCTGTCCAAAGGATCTCACCAAAGAGGCATGGCATCATTTAGTGGGATACATCTTTCTTTCAGTGGTTTTTTTTTTTTTGTATCTTATTTGCACCACACTTTTTTTTTTTTTTTTTTTTCAGGGATTTAGTGCCACTTAGTTTAAATATGCAAAATAAACAAGTTTTGCTGGTTATTAAACCAAAACAAATGTTTCTTTTTCCCTTCTACCAACATTCACATTTACAATTGTTGTGGTTTAAACCCAGTCAGCAAGTCAGCAATGCAGTTTCTACTCCCCCCCGCTCTCCCCCCCGTGGGGATGGGGAGGAGAATTGAAAGAATGTAACTCCCACGGGCTGAGATAAGAACAGTCCAGTAACTAAAGTATAACACAAACCACTACTGCTACCACCAATAATAATAATGATAAGGGAAATAACAAGGGAAAAGAATACAATGCCACCCGTCGAAACCCAGCCTGACTGACCAGTGAGCCAGCCCTTCTGGGTAACTCCCAATTACATCCCCGGGCATGACATGCTGTGGTATGGAATACCTCTTTGGCTAGTTTGGGTCAAGTGTCCTGTCTCTGCTTCCTCCCTGCTTCCGCTCCTCCCTGGCTCCTCTGACTCCCAAGACTCAGAAAGTCCCGGGTCAGACTAAACATTTGAGCAGTAACTAAAAATATCAATGTTATCAGCACTGTTCCCAGGCCGAAAGTCAAAAACACAGCACTGCACCAGCTACTAAGAAGAAGAAAAAAATGACTGCTACTGTTGAACCCAGGACATCAGAAAAACTGACAAAGCAGAGGGGACATTCATAGAGATGAGACATCTACTTTTGTGCACATTTAATCTCCAGAAATAAGGTAAGGGTGTCCCCTGGCACACATTAATTGTGTTCTCATGAACCAGTTTTGTCCATGGTCAGCTCCTATTGCCCGTCCAACAGCCATCTAGCAGCCTGGCTGACTTCATTCTTTTTGAGTGCATGCACACTCATCTCTGGTCCCTTTGGAATACCTTCATGTCTTTGCCAGACTGGGGACTGATCTTGCCACTGCTGCAGGTGTGTGGGGATCAGGGGAGAACTGCACAGTCCCAGCAACATTACAAAGTCTGAAAGGCCAGGGCAGGACAGGGACATTGAAAAGCAAAACGGTGGAGTTGCTCAGAGCTATTGCTCTCATTCAGATGCCTTTTCATGTGCTGTACATGTGCTGATGGCTTTTTGAGGGGGAAAAGGTTGATGCCTTGTTCTTGAGTAGCCCTCACTGATTGCTCTGTCTAGAAGACAAGGCAGAGGGCAAACAGCTGCTATTAGCTTAAGGTAGGGTGCATTCAAGTGAGGAACCCATGTCTGAGGAGAAACTCTGTGGTCCACAGTGGAGTTAGTGCTGGCTGAATTTAGGAGCCCCCAGAGTTAAGCTGTGCTCAAAAGTAGGATTTCTGAATCTCTAGCTTAGATATGAGGTAGCTAAAATCCTTCTGATTCCCATCCTGAACACCAAAGACAGCCGTGGTCTGGATATGCTGTGAATCTCATAGTGGATTTCTCTTTTTACAGCAAGAAACAATAAAGGAGGAAGTGAGGAGAAGTTATTTCGCTATGAGGGAGAAGAATGAAGGAAGCTTTATGAAGGTGAAAGTTCGAAGAAGAAGAGTTTGGCCCCATGTGTTGAAAGTAACAGAGATTTCAGCAAAAAGGAGTGGGATCTGATGGAGGAAAGGTTGTTAGTCACTTTAATAAGGGCAGTAGAGAGGACAGAAGCTAGATCAACATACTATCAATGTTAATGCCTAATGCAAGTTTAATGGCCCTCCAGGAATACATTTCTTTTCTGTAGACTTTTTCTTTGGACACAGCCCAAAGGTGAGCTCAACTCCTCATACCATAAAAGGATAAATCCTTCAGTGGATGATTAGTTTTACACCCACACCCTCAAAAAAAAAAAAAAAAAAAAAAAAGGGGAAGAAAAAAAAAGAAA
>JAVHNF010092135.1:7368-24138 GCA_034783455.1 Micropsitta finschii
GATGTTCTTCAGAGTGGCCATTCCAGCCCTACCTTATTTTTGATGTGGGAGATGGCCATGAGGAGCGAGACAATGAGTAAGTCCTGCATTCTACTCAGCCAAACTTTAGATTTGCTGAGAATTATTTATCTTTTCTCCTTTGTTGTTCCCAATATGTATAAAGTAGCCAGAACTGCATTTTCAACTTTGTTTGATTTAGTTTCACAAAAAAGCAGATATTAAATGTGCGGGGGTTCTTTTATTTGTTTTGTTATATCTGAAACTGGTTTTAACATTGACTTTGCTGTCTGTTAGCTGCAAGTGAATGCCTACAATCTCTAACTCTAGTAACAATTTGAGTTCCTGATTTTTTTTTTTATCATTGACTTTCCTTTCACAGCTGCATGCTGTGGTAATACCAGAAGGTGGCAGGCTCAGTCCTCCCCTTTGCCTGTTCTGTAAGGAAAGCAAACCTATATAGTAGTAAGGAACCTGAAGTGTAAGCCTCTTGCTGCTAATACTTCTCATTGTTACCCCTTCATCAGGACTTGTGGAGTTCTTTTGAGTGTCTGTGTGATGGAGACTGCAAAAGTTTAGGACAGGAACTTTGACTTATAATCCTCTTGCAAATAGGGCTGAAGTGCTGAATTTGAAAGCACTGTCAAACATGGTTTTGTAATGTTTCTATTCTGTCTTATTCAGCTCTTTTAGTAATCCTCAGGAAGTGAAGCTGGTGATGGAGTTAATTAGAACAATAAAAGAAAAAAGGAAGGATCTGAGTCTTCGACGGATTGGAATAATTACACCTTACAGTGCGCAGAAAAAGAAAATTCAAGAACAACTGGATAGAGTGTTTAGGAATAACAGGTAAAGAAACCATGAGTTTTCACATGGGATGTGGCTCTTGCTTGTTTCTCCCCTTGAAATAATAGCAAAAACTCTCAAACCTTTTTCTGTACTACTAAAATCTGTACTTAGTCATGCCTTTAAAGGGGACATGCAAGCCTTTTGCTTAGACCAAGCATGACCTGTTTATACCATTTCTTAGTTATTACTTTTTTACGTGGTCTGATTTTGTTGCTGTTCTGAATAAAGTGTATTTAAAAGAAAATCTAAAATTCCAAGCCATATGGACCTGAACAGCTTTTCAGTAATGATGCTGGCCTCAAAAGTAAATTTAGCTTTAGGTTCTTACACTGAGACAGAAATTTACCTGGGGTTATTTTGACAGATGATGGTTAAGGACACTATTTAGGCATTTTGCATTAGTGTGTTGCTTAAAAATTCAACTAACGTACTGAACAGCTTGCTAATTCTTTCTTTAACAGCCCAGAAGTGGACACAGTAGATGCATTCCAGGGACGAGAGAAAGACTGCATCATAGTGACATGTGTCCGGGCAAACAGCACTAAAGGGTCAATTGGGTATGTTTCTCTTCAGTGATTTGCAAGTCCCCTTTCCAGTGACACTAGATATAGTCATATTTTTTAATATGACAGTAAGGCAGTTATGTAAGACCAGAACAAGTCACTACAGGCAGCAAATTAAAGGGTATCTTAATGCGTCAATTAGTGTTACTGGTTTGAAATCTCTGACCAAAGGGGACATGGAAATGGTAAGTATTGTGTTCTGTGTTGCATGCTGATGAATTTGCATCCTCCCTTAGCCTGTCACTGTTTTGGTTTGGCACGATTGGTCTTGGGAGCTTGCCTCTTTGCATTAGTACTGCAGCAGTTATTTTTCTTACAGCTTTTGATCTATAACTTTCTGAATGCTGTTCTCTTTAAATGAAATCCAATTTCTACAACTCATTATCCTATTAACATCACATTCTCTCTGTAGAAGTATTGTTAACTAGTTGCATGTGTCACTAGGAATGGGATGCAGACGAGCTAGATCTTTGACTTTTAGATGGATATGCTTGTCTTCTGAGTTGTGAGGAGATTTGCAGAAAGTCTCGATTCAAGATAGCAGGTTTGGTAATTTTACATGGGTGTTTCTTGTTTGAGACAGAAGGAACTAACTTATGGGTCATCAACTTTCTGTAACTTATGGGTCATCTTAGTTTAAAAAATGGTAATAGAATTATGTTGCCTTAAGTTGGCTTTGAAGTTCAGTGGGGAAGTCTGCATAAACAAAAATCTTTGTTTCTGCATACTTACTGATACCAATTTTCTAATTGCTAGATAAAGGACTTTTAACTGTGCTGAACGTTACTTTGGGAAGAGACAGAATCCAAATCTTCTAGAAAACAACAGTGATGATTTTTGGACATCTCTTAATCTGGTTGATTGAGTTTGGAAACTGAAGACAGCTAGAACCTGCCAGTTCTTTTGGCTGACATGGGACTTAACCTCTGTCCTTTTGGAAGAGAACTTTCCAGCTTACTGTGGTGAAGCTTTGGCAGTGCAATGCTGTAGAAGCAGTACATGCTGATGAGTTGGACATCTGCTTCAGGGGCAGGTGTCATTGGCAAGGTGTGATGGGAAGGTTTGCGGCACCCTTATGATCTTGTAGCTGAGCAAAGTATTTGGTCTTCAAGGTAGCTAATCCAGCATTAAATGTACTCTGAAAGTAACTTTCAAATGGTGGAGAAAACTCCAAAGAAAGATAATATTTTTGGGTTTGATTTGTTGTTTCCTTCTGCCTCCCCCTGAGCTTATCAGTTTTAAAAGCTGTTAGGAATATTTAGTAGTCTTTCAAGATGCTCTCCTTAAGTCCGAAAGAACTATAATATCTGTAGTGCTGGATCTATTCCCCATGTCTGCTTCCTGCCTGTCTGCCTTGTTTTCTGCATTGCCTAAATTTCCTGGGGTGGTGCTGGGACTTATGCAGTTTGGAATTTGCTGAAGAGCAGGTCTCAGCACCATGACCATAGTATCAGGCATTGATGTTGAACCTGCTCAAGCTAAGCTTTACAAGGGCTTGGCTATGTTTTGTAGATTTTGTTAGTATAGAATAAGCTATGCATTTTTGGAGCTTTTTCATTGGAGAATAAATAATTTATATTACTTTCACAAACCTTTTTTTGAGTGTTGGTAAATAAACTCTAGTAGAAATCAGCCTTTAAGAGTACATTAAGCATTTGTTTAGGTTTCAGTACCTTGGTTTGTGATATTGCATAACCAGACTAGACAATTTCTGTAGTGCAAATACTGGCTTTCTTCTGTAAGAATATACATTTCACTCTTGAAGCATGACAAAGCAAAAGTCTTTTTTCATGTGCTTCCAGTGCAGGTCACCTTTAAAGTAAAATACTCCTGTCCAGTATTCAGTATTTCAGTAGAATATTTTCCCATTAATCATGCCAAATATTATTAATCCATTTCAGTTCAAGTCAAAAAGAAGCTTAAAGTCTTCATAGGTGAAGTGAGGTTGATGTCCTCTATACTTTGAGGAACACTTAAGGAAGCAGTGGTTGGCATTAAGAGGGGATTTACTCTAAGAAAGGAAACATCGACGCCAAGAACTGGAAAGAGCTGGAATTCCCTGCAAGGAGTTAGAGTGGTGAAAGAAAGAAAGCACGATTAATGCAAAGCCCTTCATGTAAGGCAGGGCTGTTTCAGTGGGATCTGGGAGTGGGTCATGAACTACTGCTGCCTTTATAACTGCTTCTGTTACTCCATTTCACTGAAATTGAGTATTACCACTTTTTGTTTTAACACTTAAACCTCGTGGAAGAGTAGTTTAGGAGCTAAGCTTTGTCTTGTCACCTAGGTTTCTGGCAAGTCTCCAGCGTCTGAATGTTACCATTACCCGAGCCAGATTCAGCCTCTTTATCCTTGGAAGACTGAAAACTCTCATGGTAGGTACAGTGTTAATCAAATGATCTTCTCTGATCCACTCTTTCAGGTCACATCAGGGTTGGGAAAGTGAAAACCATCCTTAGACTGCTCCAGTCTATGAAAGGGGACCCTTCTGTGGTGTTTTGATAAATCAGTACAATCCAGGCCTCTGTAAGGTTCTCTTTGAAAGCTTTGGCTGTAACTGCCAGCTGTCGAATCTCTTTAAAAAACCCAAACAATTAAAAATCTCTTTTCCTTGCTTCCAAGGAAATTTAGAAATTACTCTCTCAACATTTTTAGTCACTAAAGTGTAACACAGTGCTTTACAGTTCAAGTGTGGGGGTTGTGAAAAATCTTCTCTCTATTGGTAAGATAGGGTGATGGCAGAGATACTTCCTTGCTCGATCCTTCCAGCTATTGTATTTGTCACTGGATACTTGAGCAAAGAAAATGATTTTAAAAAGCCAGACCACCCCCAAACATTCCCATGATCTTTAGATTATTGGTTTTGATACTACTTTATGTAGTCACATGATTTCTAAGTATAGGCTTTGCTTGTACTCTTTGAGACATATTTCTTAAACAGAACTATGTCTCTGGGGGACTACAAAGGCCCAATGAAATTATAGGGAGTGCTCTTGAAAAGGCTTGATGTCTTACAGTACTGGATCTTGATTTTTTTCCAAGGGTGGGGTTTGATAGCTGCACCAGAAGAGGGCATTAAAGCCTTGTTCCTGTTTCATTCTCTGCGCGAGAAAACTCTTCTGGCCTTCATAAATATAGAAATTGTCATTTTAAGTAGTAGCTCACTGATGGCTGAAAGTACCTTCCCTGTGTTACAGCAGCCAGAGTGCCTATTGCTGGTTTGCAACTGAAACGTAAGATTCTTCCATTCCAGAAGAAACATAACAGTGGTTTCCATGACCGTTGTGTCAGGTACCTTAATTAAAGGAGTTGCGTATCCTCTGACACCTCTGTCCATTTGTGTGGATTTCTTTCCAGTAACCTTTCATTCTGGGGTGTGTCCTTTTGTCTTTTTCTAAAAGGAAAACAAAGACTGGAATGAGTTGATTCAAGATGCTCAGAAAAGAGGTGCCATTATCAAGACATCAGAAAAAAGCTACAGGAAAGATGCTGGTAGGATCTTGAAGCGCAAGCCACCAGTACAGCCCCCAGCCAGTGCAGGAGCAAAGCAGCCTCCTCCAACACAGTTGTCTTCCAGTGGCAAGAAGCCACTTGCAAATCCAAGGGAGGTCAGCAGCCCTCAGGAGCTCACTGCTGGCACTGGTTGTGCAGTGCCACAGGGAAGTGTAGGGCCCCAGCAGCCACAGTGTGCTCAGGCTGTGGACTCCAGGAGAGGCAGTGCCCCTGCACGCATGGCAGCTGCAATGCTTCATGCTGATCAGGAGAAACCACGGGACCCAAG
This sequence comes from Micropsitta finschii, assembly GCA_034783455.1. Lineage (NCBI taxonomy): Eukaryota > Metazoa > Chordata > Aves > Psittaciformes > Psittacidae > Micropsitta > Micropsitta finschii. Next base: position 12,559 of record JAVHNF010092135.1, read on the forward strand.
GCTGGCAAGTATGGCTAGTAGGACTGAAGCCAAAGGGAAGGAGCAGGCCTCAAAAGACAGCAGTCAGTCAGACCAGAGCAATCCAGGATCAACATCACAGCAAGGCTTTGATGCGCCCTCAGCTGCCAGGGATCAGATTTCCAGAACAGAAACTTTTAAGAAGCCTCAACAAACAGCGGGACAGTGTGATTTGTCTTCTGTGGCTCGGCATGAGGGTGACCAGAGAGCTCCTCCATTGAAAAGTGGTTCAAAATCCCACAGTGAAGGAGGTGAAAGTTACATCAATAAGCAGAACAAAGACTATTGTGCGTTAACAAGAACATCAGAAGAGTCACCAGTGAACACAGAATCAAACGGTGCCAAGCGAAGAAAGACATTTCACTGACTTGAGTATTGACTCATTACTGAAAATCTATTCCTAGATTTCTGTCTAGCAAGGACTGTGTTTTAAATTATTTAGTACTCTTGGAACTCCCTTGTATTGATACCGCTGCTATCAGTAGTTTCATCTTTTTCCTATACCGTCCCTAATTGTGAAGGGGACTTTATGCCCGACAGTTGACAGATTTGAGCTTTTGTAAAGAAAAGCTGGGTAGCTGCATTGCTTGGAAGAGCAGTCCTCTAGGAAGTTAAAGTTGTAAATGTTTAATGATGTATATTTGTACAGTCTACAAAATTATTTTAAGATTTAATTTGGCAGATATGTAGCTTATTGTTTCCTTGTGCAAATGCTAATTTCTTAGGTATTTTTTTATGAAGAACCAGAGCAAAGCAGAAAGAAAAGAAAGAAAAAACAAACAAAAATACCCCCAAATCCAGGAAACAGCCATACTTTGTTTTCCCTTTGCACTAATAAGTCCAATTTATTTGATGGCAAAGCAAATGCTGATGGTGTGGTAGCAGTGATTCTTCCTCGTGCTCCACTAGTGCCTCTGGAAACACTGAAGGCAGGTGTATATTGGTTGAATGGAGAGAATTCTACTTATTTTGTATATTTTATGGCCTGTTTTTATAAGAACAGAAGAGCTTCCATTTATACGCACATGCCTTGAGTTTTGCTCTTGCTGCTGCTGCATCAGTTGTAATTCTTTTCTTATTGCAGAGGCAACACAAGCTGCAGATTAAAGCCTATGGGGGCTGTTTGGTCCCAGTGAGTCCATATGAGGAATAATCAACAGCACTGTGGAACTTTAGTCAAAGACCTAGTTATCAGTTCTTGGTAATGACACTTGAGTTTTCTTTATACAGATATTTCGGAGATCTAGAGGGCTAAAACAGGCAAGCAGTTAATTCTGGGTGTTATTACTGGGTTCATTCCACCATGTTGATGAAGAATATATAACCAGTAAAATGGGGTGGTGCAGGAAAATGATTTTTAAGAAAGCCTTCCTCTCGTCATTTCACAATAAAAGTGGAATTACTTATGCTAATAATGCTTTAGGATGACTGAATTATTACTTTATCTGGAGAATGTGTGTGAAGGAGATGAAGAGCAACAACATTTCATGTGGACGGTTTTGCATGGTGGTACCTTAGCATGCTTCTGCCTGGGAATGCAGCTCTGTGCTGTGTTAGCACAAGCTGGGTGTACTGCGAGTGGGCTGAGCTGCTGTCTCCGTGCATCTGTGGTGAAGTACAGCCTGCTCTGAGACAGGCATGATCCTTCTGTCCCCCCACAATTGACTTAGCTTAGCCAACATCACAGCAGTGGCTTTCTGAGCTGCCAGATTTCTCTAGCCAGGATTTAGCCATCATCTTTAGTTATGTTTTCTGTCCTGACACTTTCATTGGAATGATTAGTGTTAGCTTTTGTCCTTTAAACCACTGCCTGAGAGGTACATGCGAGCCAGTCCAGTGAAATACAGGTGCCTTACTGTACAAAACATCAGTTCAGACTGTAGCTGTCAGTAAAGCTTAATGCATCCAAGCCCAGAACAAACGTGCTTTACTGGTGACTAATGTGTTGTAGGTGTGTTGAGAGGCATTTGGTTGCTGTCTGTGGCTGTCCAGCTCATTGTGCTGCGTGGTACAGAGCATTTTAAGATACCAGGGGAGAATCTTTGAGATGCCTGTGAAGTGAAATGGGTATATGTGCATTCTTTAGCTTTATGATTGCAACAGAATGAATAACTAATCACTTTGGAATCCTGACCACCTCTTGTCAGCAGTGTATGCTCTTCTAAAACTGCTGTGACTGCCTTGATGTTGTGTACCTTGTGCAAGCAGGAAGGCTGCTGGAATGAATTCGACTGTTGTGAACTGGACATCTTGGTCACCCCCACATCCCACAATCCATGCCCAATGTGTTATCTCCTTTTATGTTCATAGGAATATTTTAAAATAGTCATATTCTATGATCTTTTGTATGATCTTTGAAACCTCTTGGCTCTGTTGGGTGTAAGACAGCCATTTAAACCATCTCGATGTAAATAAAGTGAAGCTGGCAACAGTGTGAATGAGGAAATGCTTTTCTGGTCATTAAGTACAATTTTGTCAAAAGAATGTTTCTCTCTAACTTCTCCTACTTTTCTTCCTCAGTCTACATTTCAGAACATGGTCTTCTGAGAGCTGTGCTTGCAATGCTGGAAGAGGTTTTGTTTTACTATTTAAATTCTATTGTGTTTTGTACACCGCAATAGGCCATGTTCTCTGTAATTCCTATGTTTTTCCATAAATCATCTCTGAGGCATGGTCAGCGGCTCAGACTTTGATTATTTAATACTGGATTTATCTGACCTAAGTTATTCTGTCAGTGGTAGCTTATCGCTACTGTATCACAAATGGTGTATTCTTTAATTGCTCTTAGAACACTTTTCCTATATCACTCAGAGTATGTTTGTAGTTTTAATTAACTTTCCCTTCCCTTCTCTTTTTATACCCATAACATGGAAAACCAAGCTAACTCCAATCCAAAGCTTGTTTCTTGTCACTCCAAATAAAACCTGCATTAGGGAACAATTTAGGTACCATTTTCATAACTTCTCTGCTGTTTACGTTCCATGTAACAAGATGCTGACTAGTGACAGGCAGTCGGTGTTGGTAAGCTGTGAATGCAGACTTGCTTTATTCATTTAGTATCATCTTGGAACCAGTGACAGCTGGAGGAGGTTGTTCAGTGATTGTTCTTTTCTGCTGAGTGTTAAAGTGAAAAATCAGTAAAACACTCAACTTTAGGCAAAAGAGTTTAATTGGAGGTTCTGCCACAAAACTTTGGAAGAAGCTGTATTCAGGTTTTTATGCAGCCATCCATCTGGATGGGCTGAGGAGTGCTGAGCTGCTGAGGCATCTGGGTTACGGGTAGTAATCACAAGAGCTGTGACACACTCACCCTCTCCTCCCAGTCTCATCTACATTCAGGCTTCCAGTGCTGGTAGTACTGGTAGGGCAATGAGTTTTTACAGTACTGCCTCCTAGATGAGCTGAGTGCTGTAATTAATGAGCAGCTAATGGGGGTCTAACAGGAGCTGGGAGTCTGGGTGGTACAAGGTGTGCAGACTGGCAAGGCTCTTCGCCCCTTCCTCATGCCAGTCCATAAAGTGGAAGTAGCCCCTGCAGTACTGGTGCAAGGGAAATACAGAGCAGCACATGCTTCTAGAGTGAGAAAAGACTTGCAGTGACCAAATGTACTGGTTGAGGGTAAACTGTTCCCACGTAACATGGAACCCTGGTAATGTCAGAGTTGAGACTTTGAGGTTTATGCAGTTACTGAGGTGTGGTGAGATGCTGGGGTTTATTGTTGTGTGTAGGAGGGGGAGACCCGAGCAGCCAATAGCTGGAGCTGAGCTGTTCATTCACAGCCCAGCAACTGCAGCAATACCAAGAATAAGCAGAACCATGGTCCTAAAAATGCCAGACGTTCTCTCTGGTCTGCATGAATAAATGATGGATGAAATGGCTGCTGTATTGTAAATGGAATTTATAATGTTAATGATACAATGCAGTCTCTTGCCACAACGGGTCCATTCCCAAGCCATATATAAGGTCTCCTTTCTTGTCTTTTTAAGATGTTTGGAAAGGAGCCCACTGCCTTATTCTTTAGTGCAAATAAATGTAAGCTAAGCAGTCTTGAATATCGCTGACACATGAGACCTTCCAGCTATGTGTATCTGTCTTCTAAGGCCTTGACTAATTTGCCACCAACTCCCAGTGATAGAAATGAAAATGAAGGTGGTTTCAGTGCATGTTACATTTGGTATTGTGAAGATGTAGAAAACTTTGTTCTGTAGCTTGACAGCCTACACTGGTGTGGCTGTCCAGTTCTGTCACTGATTTCACTGTGGCATCAAGCAAGAAATCCCTCCGCTACAAAGAAATCCCATCGGTTTCTCCTCTGTTTCAATCTCTGAAATAGCACAGAGTGTGGTTGGGATAGAGTGTTTGGAACCCAGTATTATTGCTGGCCACGAGAGAAGGTGGTTGTGTGATAAAAATGGGTGGGTTTAGGCTTTCCTCCCACGTTTCACCCTGCAGTGAAGCTTGTTATGACACCTGGAGAATCAAAATGGTAAAGGAGCCTTTAGGACACGCTGAAGCTCTTCTCTGCATCTCAAATCAGTGGGATTTTTAGCCACTTTCTATATGATAGCAGCCAAACTCTCTGACTCCCTGCTAGAAGGGCTGAGATGGCAATACAAAGCTTTTCAAACACCAGCTCTGCTCTTATTTCTGAGCAAGAATGCTCAGCTCCTTTTCAGGGAGCTTTGTTTTATTTACATTTGGGACTTTCCATGAAAGCCAATTGTAGAACAGATTTGAGTGGCGAGACCATTAATTTTATTACCACTAAAGTGTTGGTTCTCTCACTACTCCAGCCCTCACAAGGCTTCTTATGAATCACTCCTGTAGATGAGATTTCTGCTTCCTCATCTTTAAAACACCAAATAACATACCTGGTAAGTGCCAAGGGAATTTTTACCCCCTCCTGTCTCCAGCACCAGGAACTATAAGCTTGATGTTTTGTCTGGTGATGGATAAAACCAGGCTGCTGTTGACTCCTGTAGCTGGGACTGTGGACTCAGCCTGGCCGTAGTGGTCTGTCACATCAGGCACATTTGTGTTGCTTTGGGGCTTTTGGTTATTTAGTCATTACTCTAAATAGTTAAAACCAGAGCAGATTTGGAGGTAAACAAGTTAAAACAGAAGCTCTACTTGTACTGTTTGAAGAGGTCAGTTTTTTGCAGACAAGTACCATTTAGAAACTTTCCCGAATCAAATGCTGGTGACAGGATACCCATGAAAACCTCTCGAAAGAGCACAAGTGGCTTTTCTCAGATAAAGAAGTACCTTTTAGTTAACCTTTCCACAAGTAAAGTACCAAGCTCATTGGACAACTTCTCCCATTTGGAAGCATTAACTGATGTACAAATGTCTTTCTCTTAAGGAAGATGAACTTTCGGGTCTGTGGGCACTTGCTGTGATGGTTTCTCTCTGTTATTTCAATGATGCTCTTTGTGGAGGCAGCTCTGTGCTGACAGAAGTCTGCAGTTAATGGATCTTCAGTGCTGAAGCTTTCAGAAGTTTTCAGTTATTTTGTTAAATACCAAGTTTAAGTTTTTGAGGGTTTGTTTTTCTGTCTTGCAGGGGTTCGCGTTGTGTGGTTGCAAGTTCTGTAGCACTGCAGGACAGGTGAAACACCATCCTCTGCTCTCCAACACTCAGGGTTAGCTTTGCGCTGAGCCTAAAGACGAGCTATAGTGCTCTGTTTCCAGGCAAAGCCACAGGAGGCAAGTCTGAAACTCTCTTTGGGCCCTGCCCTCGCTCACAGCCTAAAGGCTTTCATTTCTTGCACAAGATGAAGCGTGTCATGTTTGTCATTTGCAGTTACTATTACACAGGGGGTTTGCACAACGAGGAAGGCTTGAAGGCGGCTTTAAAGAAGGTCGAGGAATGAACATGATGGGTATTCTGGGTTCATAGGGAGATGGTCCAATCTCTGGACCTGAGTTGGAAAGCCAGTGATGTTTTATCTTAAAAACATGAACAAAACCCCCAAACCAACCAACCAACACCCAGTCAACCAAGAGAACCCCCCCCCCCCAAACCAAAAAGGTCCAGTGCATTGATCTACCACCTTCAGCAGTTTCATACCTGGGCAGTTCTGAGCTTTGTTTTGCCTTTCTGAGGTTATTCTCTATAAGAATTCAGTGCTGCTGCTTGGCACATTCCTGCTTGCATAGCAATAAAAGTGTGTTAGCAGGGAATCTTCTGGGTGCAGATTTTGTCTGGGACACAGCTTTATGAAGTAGTAAATTTTCTGTTGCTCAATCTAATATTCTAGAGAAAAATACTAGTATAGGGAGAGGAGAACGTTGCTTCACCTTCCAGAAGTGCCACTAGAGATCTTGATCTTGTTCCAGTCTTTTCAATGCTATTTCTTGTACAAACAGTAACATATGAGGATTTTAAATCTATTGCAGTCAGAAAGTACAAAGAAAGAGTGAGCGTCAGTACCGACAGACAGCAACTGACTGCATTGAAGAAAGGGAGACAATGCTTGTACCAGCCCACTCTCTCAAAGATCAGATCTCAGAAGGGTGAGTTTAACCCCCATTTATTTTATGGTGGGTTAACGAAGTCCTGTGACCTGTGTCGTTAAACGCTGCTGAAGATGTGCCCCACACTTAAGAATCCTCAAGCAGCTCATTCTGCAGAGCTACATCATGGCAGCAGCTCTGGGGGGGGCTGCAATGGGGTTGAACAGCGGAGGTCCCCCTGGAGAAGCATCCTTGTGCTGCTCAGCCTTCTTCTGCTGCAGGCTCATTGGAAATGGCCCTTCCACACTATACCAGTGCTTAATACATCACTCGGGCTCTGTTCATTGTCTACAGTTAGTAGTCTAACCTAGGTTCAGCAAAGTAATTACAAGAAATAATTAACAGCACTCAGTAATGAGGATACCTCTTTCTCCCTTCCCTCTCCCTCACCATGTGGTGCACCATAGTAATGACTTAGAAAACACAAGAGGACATTATGAATCAAAAAATAAGTCTTTACCTGTAATTAACTGTGCACACAAGAAGAAAAGTGATCAAGCAGCCATTAATAGTTGCTTTACTGGAGGAGGATACACCAGAATCAAATGCTCATGGCAAAACGTCCCTTTAAGTTGTGGTTCTTGTATAACATTTAATCCAAACAAAAAATAAGTCTCTACCCAAAAACGGATTTGAACCGTACACTATACGGATGTGTGTGGATAAGACACTGCGCTCCTCACGCCCCATGTGCCTGATGACCCTGCCTTCTCTGTTAAGTGCAAGAAAACAAAACCCAGCAATGAAAATACAAAAATCAATGCAGCAGCTAGAGTTGTAGGCAACAGTATGTGATGGGACGTGGGACTATGCAGCAATGATTGACCAGAGTCCCCCCGCTTCCCACCCTCCCCTTTCCCCTGCCTGTTGTGTTATGGGTCTCTGGAGTTGAGTGGACATGACAGGCTCCTTCAAAACAGGACACTAAGAAGAGTTAAAATAAAAAGAACACCCCAGCCTATACCAAAGTAAAGAAAGTAATAATAAAAAAAACACCCCTTGGATTGCGGCACTATTTCACCAGGGCCCCATGGCCCCGGCCCCAGATTGCCCTGTGTGGAGCAGGGAAGGAGAGTCACTGTGCAGAGGGAAGGATGGGTCTATGTCCCCACCGGGCTGCTGGACCACGGCCCGGCACAGGCTGCTGCAGTCCCCGGTGCTGCTGCTCTGCAGCCGGCTCCATGCTGTGGCCACCCCGGCTGCTACCAGGATGGGTTCATGGGCAGGAGTCAGCCCCTTGTGTTCTGTGCACCCCTCTGCTGGGAAGCGGACTGAAAGACGTTGTGCAAGTCCTAGTGTGAAGGAAGGCAGAGGAGACGATGGGGAGAGCCTCCCGGTACTTTGGTCTCCCCCGGCCCCTCGAGTGATGCTCCTGGGCTGAGCTCCTTCCTCTGCAGGTTCAGAGGTCCCTCCATCCGCACAGCTGGAGGGCCAGCACCCCGAGGAGGACGGCACCGAGGCTGCCGCGCACGCTGGAGGCACCATCACAGTCCTTTTTGTCGGCTTCACACCTGGATTGCTGGCACAGGACCCCCTTGAAGCCCACAGGGCAGATGCAGCGCTGGTTCTGGTAGCACGTGCCGCCATTCTGGCAGAGCAGGAGCTCGTCATCACAGACGTTGGCTATAAGGTGAAAGGGAGGAAAGGATTTGAGCGTTAATCTGAGGTATCTTAAACCCTTTGACTGCAGCACAAGTTAGAAGCTTTTGTCTTTCTTCTTTAGCTCCTAGGGACTGAATTATTCAACCCCTTAGAGCAGTCCCAAGGCCAGAGGAACACAGCGGGAAGTGCAAAGTCCAAGAGCAAAGCTATCAAGTCATTTTCAGATTTAGGAGAAATGCCTGGAATCTGCTCACTCTGCACCGAGCATCACAGGGGACCCGAGCGGGCAGTGCTGAGGATCCCCCTCTAGTCTGGACCCATCTCACCCCCACCCCGTCACTGTGCCTCAGGTACTTACGGAAGCAGCCCTGTCTCCAGTAGTAGTTGGGCAGGCAGTCGTCACACTTGGGCCCCGTGGCACCTTCCTTGCATTCACAGTAGCCGGTCTCGTTGCAGCGGTCATGCATGGAGCCGATCTGGTTGCAGTTACATTCTGGACAAAGACAGGGCTGTCAGTGCCTGCCTTGCCTGGGGGCCTTGTCCCTGTTTTTGCCCTGAAGGAGATGCTTTGACTTTGGAAAAGCCTGGCTCCGTCCTACAGGATGGACCTTAGAGACCAAGGGGCTGGAAGAGAGTGGCTGCATGAGAAGTTCCCATGAGTGCAAACAGCCATGAGTGCAAGACCACCCCTCTGTGGAGCTGAGCACCTTCTGGTGGAGCAATGCATCCGAACCAGGTTGGAAAGACAGTATCTGGGCTTTGTTTCCAGCAAAGAGATGCCTTGGCAGGCTGCAGGGACTGTAACGACTGGGGGCATGCAGGTCACCCCTCTTTCCAGAGAGGGGCTGAACTGAAGCCCACCCCATAGAAGAAGGTTCTACAAGAGCCATCCCATGTCCTAGTGCTGCCCGAGGCCACCGCAGTGCTCACCTATGCATACATTCTCATCATCCAGCTCCGCCGAGCTGTTGCGGTAGAAGCCGAGGCGGCAGTGCTGGCAGTGCTGGCCCCTCGTGTTGTGCTTGCAGCTCACGCAGGTCACCACGTTCAGGAAGTCGATGTAGCTGCAGCGGTTGGAGTGCCCGTAGCACTCGCAGTCTGCGGAGAGCAGGAGAGAGCTGGGGAGATGGGCAGGGAGCATCCTTCCTTATGCTGGGTGGAGGAGAGGAGCCAAGACCACTGCTGACACAGGGCTGGGCAGGATGAGTGCACACATGGGCTGCCATGGGGGGAATCGGGATGGAAGTCACTGCTCAGAGAGGGGGGCTCTGTCCCCTTGGGGTGAGGACAGGCAGGAGCCAGCCCCTGGCTGTCCCAGGACATGATCTCTTTAAGGAAAGGCACCATGATGGCAGCAGGCAGTGGAAATGGATCAGGTGTTAATTAAAGAGCTGCTTTGTTAATGAGCAGAGCTCAGCTTGGTGTTTGGGATTGGCTGTGTTGGAACTGCAGGGCCTGTGGGGGAGCCGGGCTGGGGTGCAGAGCTCCAGTGAAGGCTGTGCTCTGCCTCCCTGTGGCAAGGAGAGGACTGGTCCATGGATAGAGCTGGCTGAGGGTGCAGCAACGCTGCCTCCAGGGATGGGAAGGGCCTGGACAAGGCTGAAGTGGAGCCGAAGTTGCTGATGTCCAGGTAAAACCTTACTGCCTGGTGGCTTTTTCCCCTCTGTGTCCCTTCTGTTGTGCCTCCAAAACAATGCTGGGTGTGAAGCACGGTGACTCTCAGGTTAAGTGCTTAAAATGAGTCTAATCAAGGAAGTGTGGCTTGTGTGTGGTCCCTTGAAACAGTGGACAAAGCAGCAAAGGCTGCTGGTGGGATGGGTGATGCCACCATTGCTTGTCCAGGTACTGTTTGTGTCCCCAGGGCTGACCTCTCTCAGCTGTGGGCACATGGTAGGAAACTACCAGCCAGGTTTAATTTATAGCCAGAGGAATGTGACCATCTGCTTCTTGTGTTTGCTTTCATTACCATGACGTGGGGTGGTGATTGCCTTGACGTGTTTGGGTGCTGGATCTCTCTGGGGGTTTATAACACAAGGAGAGGAGGTGCCCTGGCTGCCTTGTGGCCCTGCTGTCCTGGTCAGGAGGTGTCCCAGCCAGCACGGGCAGGCGATAACGTGAGCAGAAACTGTGTGAGCCAGGTCTGAGCTTCCCCAGCCTTTGGAGAGGAGGCTCAGAGCTGGGGTTTTGTTCCAGGCTCTGACGTTAACCATTCAATGATGAAGGGATGGGAGGGAACAGTACAGGCTGGCATGCACATGCAGCTGGAGGAGGAGACTTGTCTCAATAAAATAATGACCAGGAAAGATGGAGCAGGGCAGAGGTTTCCCCGTGCTTCATAACTGCCTGAGGAGGAGCTGAGATTCTGTTGCAATCTTGATGTTCTGTGAAACAACTCCTGCCTCTTTGACTAAAAAGCTAAAGAATTTCAGCTTGGATACTTGTGGCTGCTGCAGTTCCCAAGCATTGTTTCACCCTAGTGATGTACTCCTACATACAGCTAACCACAGCTCGGATAAGCAAACCCTTCCCATCTTCTCCATGTCTGATGCTGCTGGACCACATCACTCGGGCAAAGACTGAGAGCCCTGGAGCACCACGCTCCCTTGTCTTACCTTTATACGTTTCAATAGGAGCCACTGGGCCAGAGTCTGGTTTGAGCCGGACGAGTTTTGAGCTCTTTGAGGATGCTTTAGGGAAATCAGAGACATGTTTTCTCACTGCTTAGCGCCGCTCCGTGTCCTACCCTACCGCGAGCAGCTCTGCTACGAGAACAATGCTGACCCGAGCCAAGAACACTGCTCTGGCAGCTACTTCTGCACCACACAGCTCGTAGCTGCTGAATTTCTCCTTCTTTTCTCCCCTTCTTAAAGTTTGATGCATGAAAAACTCGATGCAAAGCGCTATTGCAATGTGCGGAGCCAGGAGGAGCTACTCGCGTGTGCCCTCCTTCATGCATGTTCAGTTGGTGGGAATTGGAGGTCACACCAGCTACCACCAAGAAGCTGCTAAGGGGACAAAGGCTATGGAGGTGATATCTGGCAGGGCTTGCAAAGCAGGCGCTGCTCACGTACCTGGCTTCTTGCCGTGCCTCTTGCCTGCAGAGTGTGCTGTGCGCCCTGCTTTGCTCTTCGGAGCTGCTACACCAGACAATGAAACACATCTGAGTGCTGTGGTGGGGTCAGGGCCCCCAGGGTCAGCCCAGCATGGTCGGGATGGGATATTTCCTCTGGGTAAGAGGCTGCCCTGACCAGGATGGTGCTTCCTTGGGGCTGTGTTGCCAGCCAGACCCGCTCCCACACTGCATAACTGGGGTGCTGGGGGTAAAGGCCGTCACCTGCAACTCAAGCTGATGGGGTTTGGTGCTTGGTAACTCCCATAAAGGGCAAGGTTGAGCCATGCTGAGGTCGCACAGGGATCCTGCCTCTGATGCCATTTGTGAGGCTGC
>JAVHNF010092138.1:0-13641 GCA_034783455.1 Micropsitta finschii
GGAATTTAATTCCGACTTTACTATTAGGCAAGTGACAGACTGAAGGGATTAACAAATTCTTAACTTTTCGCCGCTGTTGAAAGGAACAGCTCATTTCCATTGACAGACACAGGTGGGATCTGCTGGCCACAATGGATTCAGTGAACGTATTGTTTATCAGAAATACTGGCTACTGTTAAAATTATTCCTACCTTATTGCAACACAAGCTAATAAGCAAAAGACATTATTTCAATAAATAAAATCTGCTATGAGTATCTAATTTTTGTGGTCTTGAGGCTACATAATTGGACTCCACAATAAGCCTCCATGTGTGAAGGACTTCAGTCCTCTTCCTCTGGTTGGGTGACTCTGCCTACTCAAGGAGCAACTTTAATTGGTCCTTCAGTAGAAGAATCCTCTTGTTTTCCAGAAGCAAAATGTTTATTTTGGTAACTACTGGGACTTTGGATACAAACTGAAGTCAATATCAAGTCTATTTTTCCCACTAAAATACACAGGGGGCTAATTAAGGACACTGCTGATGTAAACTTACTTTTAGAGGTGTCAGCCTTCAAGAATGGAATCCAGGATCTGTAGTTATAAAAATATTGTTATGGGGTAGCATTTTTAATTACTACGCAATTTTAATTACTAAATTACTAAAGTGTGTATAGTCTGGAGAAATGTAGTAACGGACCAGCTCTTCATAATTGCATCAGCGCAAATTCAGGGCTGTGATTCCCACTTTTAAAATCAAATTATATTATTTTCCTGGCTTATACGACTCCACAATTAATGAAGAAGGAAAATCTTAAATTCAAACCAAATATGCTATTGTTGCCTGCTTGCCTTCCCTTTGGATACACGTAGCAAAACCAGTTCTGCATCTAACAGAGATTTATATTACCACAGTGTTTCAGTATTCCATTAAAATTATTACATGCTTTTGGCAATATTTTTGCAGATTACACTCCATTAGAGACTCATGATGATGTCATCACACTGGAGAGAGTGCTGCCTAGAAAGGTTTCTTCTCTTTGCTGCTGTCTCATTTTTTTGATTCCTTTTCAAAACAACAAGCATCTGTAAGATAGAAGGGACGAAGAGGCTGAAAAGATTTGATTGTCCAAGGCATCACTGAAATAGGGATGGAAGCAGAGTACTGCTGATTTGCACAGCTCAGAAAGTTTTTGTTACTTTTCTTACACAGTTTCTCTGGGGAGAAGGGCTGAAAATACAGGCTGCTGTCACTCTTCCCTCAGGAAGGAAGAGCACTTCCACTTTGTATAATCTTGTAGTGAAGAAGGGTTCAGCTACCCTCCGGCAGAGCAGGGATGTGAACTAGTTTTCCCACATCCTCGCTGAATGTTCCAGCCACCCAAGTACTAGAAAGAGCTGGGGTTATTCCCCCTCCTGGCCTGTGAATTGAGGCTTTTGTTTCTAAAGCTATTAATGAAAAGTGACAGGAACTGAAACACTGCAGAAATGTTAAAAGAAATTGTTCCAGTCGGCCGTAAATCATCTCGGTTTTTTGAGAAAGTAACTAATACACAGAGGATCTTCTGTCCATCTTCTACATTTGACATAGTAAGTCCAGCTACTGAAAACAAATCTTTCCCAGATGGTCATATTCTATTGTCCCCAACAGGACAGAAGTAGTTTATTATCTTACCTCCTCAGAGTAAGTGAATGCATCCTTGCTTGTTCTGCTCTTGTGCCTCAAAGAAAACCCCAAGTTTTATATTCATCTTCATTTGTTCCTTGACTCTTCCTGTACTGTATTCAAGAACTGTATTAAGCACACATGTATTTTCACCACTGTAACAGAGCACTGGGTCATCAGTTCCAGGCCTGCCAGAACCAGTCCCGCTTTAATCACCTGTTCCATAACCAGCTCTTCCTTCACCCCCCCCAAATCTCCATGCAGTGCTCCAGGGAAGTGCCTTCTCCAATCATTTTGCACTCAGAGTCTGTCTCTGGGAGCCATCTTTCACCACATACTCTGTTGTAAGTATCTGTGTGTCCTGAAAGCATAAAGCCTTTTCCTCGAGTTTTCTTTTATTTTTGTTCCTGGAAATATCTGACATCTGGTAAATGCTGTTTACTTGCTTACTGAAGCATTAAAGTGCTAAGCCTCTTCTTTAAGAAGGAAAAATGTATTTTATATCTTGGTCTACTTTCATATAGAACCACTTATGTTAAAAAGTCAATACTTCTCTATTTCCTGTGTTTTTAATAATAGCTTGTACACCGAGATACGAAAGTAGTCTGTGCACTGAAGTACTGAGTGGGATTTTTTTTCTCTCATAGACATATTCATAAAATATCAGAAAATAAACAACATACTGAAAATATAAAGCAACATAATTAAATTTTATTAAAAAAGGAGAGTTATGTAAAAACTGTAAAGTATGTAAAGTAGGAAAGTATGTAAAGTAGGAAAGTATGTAAAGTAGGAAAGTATGCCTGCTACTAATACTGTAAGTTTTGAAATAATTGTGATAAATTAAAGCCACTTTGTATTTAAAACCACTTTGTCAGTTTTAGCAAGCACTCCTGAGAACTGAAATCAAAACCCCATAAATTAAAGAGTAACTGTTTATTATTAATCTGAGAGAGTATATTTCACTTATGTGCAATTTCCCCCTGTTTTTTCAGTTCTACAATTAGGTTTCCAATTTATCAGCACCCAGATACACTCATGTTTTGGCTGTGTGCCCTACACTTCCAAGTCTGGATGCTCACAACTGAGGGAGTGGGGGGCTGGATGGCACAGAAGTATCTGTCAGGCATCCTCCAAATGCCTCTATGTCTTGTCTGTCACTGGTACTCCTACTCTTCTGAGAAGACCCCCTCAGTGCTCTCCTATAGGATCATGCTGCACATAGAAGACTATCTCATGCTTTTTCCTCTTCATTCTGTGCTTCCCCAAGTCCTACACAACATAAAAGTGAAAGGCAAACCAACCACTGTGTAGGCTCCTCATTAACCAAAAGGTTCCTAGTAGGTATCAATGTAATCTCTTTTACACTATCTTAATTCTTCTTATATGGACTTGCATATAAAGCTAGTAATAGAAATATTTCAGAAAGATATCATTAACCCCCAAAATCAAGCCTTCTTTCTAATTTGGATTTGACTTCCTGGACTAATGTGGTGAATATGAAAGACAATAACCCCCACAAGAAGCTGATTTTTAGATATTTTCCAAGTCAAATTAATATATATAGGTGTTATTTTTTCTAACACATGATCATTTTTTTCCGTTTCAAAATTAAAAGAAAAATCTACCTGAAAGAATAACTCATCACTACACTTCTCTTTCCTTTCTTAGTGCTGAAGTCAATAGCAAAAAACTTTAATTCTCTTTTTCAATATTCTCCCGTATTTTGATTTTAAAAAATAAATATTCCGACAATAAAATACTTTATGGCATGTAAATACAGTGATGGAAGATCCAAACTACACTAAAGTTTTGTAAGCATTTACTGAAAAATAACTACTGAAACAGCTGGACCTTTGGGCACAATGCGCAACCCCCTTTCAGGGCATTGGGTGTGATGCAGTATTTGCCTGCACAGCTCAGAGCGAAGTGGAAAAGGGATGTCTTTGCAGTCAATAACAATGCAAAGCTTTTGTTTGGACATTGCTTTTTTTGTCTGGATAATTGTACCTTCAAAAAGACACTTATCAGAAGAGCAGAACTCCACCCTGCTCTGTGATCAGCTGTAATTTTTTTTGGCAGGACTAACACATTGCTGATAAGGACCTGTTATACACCCAGTGCATGTGTCACTGACTTCTCATTAGGATGAAATCTTGACCCTACCCAAGTCAGATTTGTCACCGATTTAATTGTAGCCACAATTACCTCCTTAATGTTTTCTAGCATCTTCAGAGGAGACAATTAGCTGCTTCTGGCCAAGCAAAACAAGCGACTTCATGGCAGATTTCCCTGCCATGATCTTGTGAGGAGTGGTTTTGTCTGCCCTATTTCCAATGACAGCTGAAAGAGGGAACTAAACCACTTTGGGTTTGGAGAAAGGTTGCAGCTGGGCAGAAGCTGCAGACAAACGCCTTTCCCTGTAAGGGGCAGTTTTGCTGGCTGCAGTTGTTACTCCTCCTCCAGCAGTGTATTTCACCCGAAAACTGTGTTCTGTCCAGGAACACACCCAGCAGCACCATGCAGACAGAAAAGAGCCCATACAAAATGGTGCTCTTCAGATACCGGCCTTCACACCATGGACACCAGCCTACCGAGATTTGCTTTACCTCACTTTGAACTCAGTTTGTTTCTTTAAGGTCTTTTATAGGCCCGGGGTGGGTTTTACCATCCTCCTTCAGAGGGAGTCACACAGACTTTTACAAGGGTCTCTGGACAGCATGTGTGCTGGGGTAATGCAGGGAGGAGCGAGGAGCCCCTACTGCATCCATGCCCTGGAATCACAGAATGGTTTGGACTGGAAAGGGCCTTGAGATCATCCAGTTCCAACCCCCTGTGTGATACCAGGAGACATCACTGAAGGCTCTGTCCAACCTGGCCTTGAACGCCACCAGGGATGAAGCATTCACAACCTCCCTGGGCAACCCATTCCAGTGCCTCACCACCCTTACAGTAAAGAACTTTTTCCTCATATCCAATCTAAACTTCCCCTGTTTAATTTTGCACCCATTACCCCTTGTGCTGTCACTACAGTCACTGATGAAGAGTCTCTCTCCAGCATCCTTGAGAGCCCCCTTCAGATACTCCAGGAATTCGCACTGCCGCTGGACCCGACATGGTTTTTCACCTGACTCCTGCACTAGTCTGTCGAGCACCCAGGCCTACCTGCTCCATACCTGATAAAGTTTTGGAATCCGCCAAGCCCACAGCCCCAGGACTCCCGCTGTGCGGCCAATCCCGCACGCCCTGGGACGGGCCACTTGGCGCTCCGTTCCTTGGCCCGCCCAACGGCGGCGGACTCCATCTCCCGGCATGCCAAGCGGGCGGAGCAAGCGCATGCCCGCCATTCCATAGCGCCCGGCGCTCACGCCTACCCCTCAGCCGGGCTGCGCGCGGCGGAGCAGCAGTAACACCATGGAGGCCGTTCCACAGCCACGGCCCCTGCTCGGCGGTGCTGCCGCCGCCGCTGCCCCCCTGCCGCCGCAGCAGCCCCCGGAGCAGGAGCGGAAGCTGGAGCAGGAGAAGCTGTCGGGAGTGGTGAAAAGCGTCCACCGGCGGCTGCGCAAGAAGTACCGGGAAGGTAACCGAGGGGGACGGGGCCGCCCCCTCCGCGCAGCCCAGGCCGGGCCTCTCGCTCCTCTCCGCGTGGGAGCGATGGGGGGTGGCTCGGGAAGCAGCCGCCGTGCGGCGGCGGTAGGAGGGAGCGGGGCTCCGCGCAGGCCGGGGTGTTCCCCCTCGGGCGGGCCGGCCCGGTGTCCGCAGCCGCCGTGGGAGCTGCGCGGACCGGCTGGGCCGCGGACCGCTGCCGAAGGGGGTGTGTCGAGGGGGCAGCGGCCGGGAGCTAGCGGCAGGGAGCCGCGCCGGGTGCGTTTCCTCGTCCATCCCGGGAGGCCGGGGGCTCGGCTGGCACCAGCTGCCCACAGCCGCCGCCGGGTCTGCCGGGGTCCTGCCGCTTTACTGGAGCTCTTGATAGCGGAGAGTCCTTCCTGGCTCGGGAAGGCTCGCAGCGCATCTCCCGGAGCTTTGCCTGTGGGTTGGTGTGCACGGATAATGCTGCGAGGTGAAAACGTGCTAGAGGTGTGCTACACCTGTGTGTGGACATGGGTCCCTCGGAATGGCCCTACCTTACTGCTCTGTGCGACTTTGAATAGCTGACAGCTAGGCCTTTGGCCACCGACAGCTTCGAAGTCTTACAGCAGTTGTTTTCCACACTGAGGATCTTAAGGAGTGAGGAGAGCAGTCAGTTCTGAATGCCAGGAGGGATTGAATGGTGATCTGGAAAGGCATGAGTCTTTGTGAATTGTTTGTGCCTTCTTTCAGCTGTGGAGAAATAGTTCAGGCTGGAGCACTAAGCAAAAGGGTTGAGAAAAAACTGTTACAAATTACTCTGAGTCCTGAAAAATCTCCTTTGTCATCAGTATTAACGCCCTTGTGCAAGGTTCTTATGGGTGGTATTGGAATGCTTAAAACCTCCCAGAAATGCTTTCAGATGAGTGCCAGAGTTGAGATTTCTTTGCTGAAATTTGCAGCTTCCTCTGGTTGATTGTAATAATCTGTTCAATCTCCTTTATAACACAGGTTGCAAAAAAATTCATCCTCCATTATTCTTTCAGTGAGTCCACAGCCCTTTGGTGTGTGCCTGCAGAAGGACAGTCATAAAATGGGAACTCTTTCTGTTGCAGGCACAGCTTCTTGCCTGTTCTCTGTGTATGACACTCTTAAAGAAACAATGTCATACTGCTTTGTGAACTGCAGAAGTCTCCACGGGAGCCTGTCCATGGGATTTGGGCAGAGATCTCTACCTATCTAGATGCTGATCAAAAGTTGCTGTTTATTTTGGCTTTGGTGAATCAAAAGGGAGGATTTCCCTTGTTTTTCCAACTTTTGAGTGAAGGAACGTTGTACGTTTTAAAGTTCAAATTCTGGCAAAGGAGTGAAGCTTTTAGCAGTTCATATTTCTCTGTTATTTCAGAGTGCCAGCAGATTAAGACAGACAAGCATTGGCACTGTTATATTAAAAAATGTGGGCAGTCTCTGTAAACAACTGAACTTTTTATAGATGAGCGCTTAAACTACATGGAAGCCTATGTAGAGTCTAAGCAAAGAGTAAGGTAGTATGCAGGGGGTAAGTTGTGTGTAACTGCTTAACTGAAAGAGCCAGCAGTACTCTTAATTTACTTCTTATGTCCTGTAAATTCTGTGTTAATGAAGACTGCAGTGATTTTCTAGTTGCTGTAAATTAGCAACACTATGTATGTTCATGGAGAGAGTTTAAAAACAAATCAGTTCATCACCTCATGCCTCTACCACAAGGAGAGTTCCACCCATTGCCTGTTCATCCAATCATAGGTGCTCTGTGCATGTTACTAGCACTTAGTAGTCATAATAATTCATACATCAGGTTCTTTCAGCTTTAGAATTTCGGTTGGAGTCTTCTCCCTACATTTCTTCATGCTTCTAGAAGCAGGCTTGAGGATCTCCTTCCTAAATGCATCTAATGTCACTCTGAAATTGTAATGCTTGGATGTACTTGACCTCTGAAGGAGCTTCTCTTGAATATTTTTTGGTTTCTAATACTTTGCAGTACTGACTGGCAAGTACGTTACCCTGACAGAATCAAAGTTGACAATTTTCTGAAGAGAAATAAAAAAGTAATGAATCATCTGTAACTTTTCAGTATGATCTGAGTTATAACTTGGGTATGAAAAGCAAGGAGGAGAAATGCATCCTTGGTTATATGCTTAGAGCTTACTACACAGGGAAAGCCTTGTGACTCCATAGTGCAGTGCATCTCCCTGCATATGAAGCAGAAACAGAGCTCTCTGTATTATTCTAGAGACTTTTATTCCAGAGTCTTGTCTTGTACTTATTTTTGTTTTGTCTTTTTTTAACTCTTCTCATGTTTTCTAGAATTCTGTGAAACTGGTTTCCATTTTGTCTAAAATCAGTATTGTCTAAATCAGTATTAGAATATCTCTTGCATGGACTTTGGTGTTTTTTAGACATCTAAATTAGAATCACATTAGTTTTGTTGGTGGAGGAAAAAGCATGGTGACTATTCTTCTGAAGGCTATATGGTCATATTGCACAGGGTGGATAAGTCTAAGAAAGCCCTTGTTATTGTAATATGATCTTAAGTTAGTGTCTTCTATTAGAAGTGTAGGAGAGAAATAGATGTGTCCTTGAGACACTGAGATATTTATTGATAGAAGTTATACAGGCTTGATTTTAATAAGCTGATTTCTTTGAGAATTCATTTGCCTTGCTGATGTTTGCAAGGCTGGTGTTTTAATGGGGAATTGTATGAGACGAGTCAGTGTATTGTCTGACTTGCTTATAACTGGCACCATTGTTACAATTTTGTTTTACTTTCTGCCATGGTTCCCCTCCTTTTTTGAAGACGAGTCAGTGCACAAGTGACAATATGCTTCAAAACTGCAAGCTGGGGAGTTTCTGAAGAAGTTCCATACTTGTCAAAGTGCAAGAGTGATATTTCTTAACTAGGGATGCATCACAGAAAACTTTTTGCAGTTACAAGGAGTTACTAGAGTAAAGCTTAGTCAGCATCATGTCATCTAAAGGGCTTGATGGGTTTTTTTCCTGGTGAAATACTGCAGCTCTTCAGATCTGTCAAAGCTGAATCTTGGCTTCTTTTTCAATTTCTGCATTTGTTGAACCACTTCTACTTTTAAGTATGGTGGATGAGTTTTGTATGTACTTCTGTATTGTGGCTCATGTCATATCCTAATCCCAGAGCATGCCAGTGTATGACAAAACATTCGCCATGTTTGAAATTGTTCAGCTTAAATTCTTTTTGGTTTGCATTGAAGTGCATTGGGGTTTTCTTCCTTCAACAACTTCAGAGTTTTTTACTGTGTGACTAGTACCTACCTTTTCGTATTTTCAGAGTATTAGTAATCTAGTATGACTTCTAGTGGGAATAGTTATATTTTTTCTTCTTTTTCATCTTCTTTTCATCCTTTTCAATTTCCTGCCTTTCCCCTTACACCCTCTCTGTTGTTCATTAGTAAATAAAGAAGGAAAGTATGTAATCATAAATGCCATGTCAGATTTGGTATTTCATGTTTGCAGGATACTCTTTTTTTCCACAGTGCATCCTATGGTAGTATTATGCTGTATATTTTAAAATGGTTTAAAGAGGTTTATCAAATGAGTGTGTAAACTAGTTAAAAGTTGTTTCAGATTAAGGCAGTGATAAAGACAGACAGTGCCTGTCTAGTGGTTCCTGATGGTACACATAACTCCTCAGGTTAGAACATAAATTTTGTCTTCATGAAGAAACTTCAAGTGCAAACAAAAGAAACTGAGGTGTAACATGTTCACTTAAGAGTATCTCTCGTTAGCATAAGACTTGTGTTTTTCTGAAGTTTTACTCTTGCTTCTCATCTAGAATGCATTAGTTTCATCTTAATTACCTTACACACCAGGGTAAAATCCAAAAGCTAAAACAACTCTCAAGTGCTCAGTTACTCACTTCAGAGAAACTTCAGGGCTCTACATGCTTGACACAAGCACTTAGAAAGTACAGAAATTAGTGGTTTTCATGATTCTTGAATTTCTCCCACTAGCCTGTTAAAACATTGGGATGGGGAAAACCAGTGTCTGCTTTAGTCTCTTGGTTCTGTTGCCTGGGACTGTACGTGACCCCAAATTTTATAGACTCTTCTTATATGCGTCCTTTGGGCACCTGCAGCTGTGGGCTGGAGCATGTCGTATCAGTTGCATATGTGCATGTATACTGCATATATTGCATGCATGCTGGTGTCTGTCAAGCCCGATAGGCTTGTAAAAGCAGATTTAGAGGTTTGTAGGGAGCTAAACATGATCTGCTGAACATCTGCTATGTGATATTTGTTTGTTTGTTTCCTGTTGCTTGTAGCAGCCAAGTAGGCTTAATTTTTACTGTGATAAAAATCCCTTCCCCTGATACAGAGGCAGTCTTTTCTTTTTTTTCTTCCCTGAGTTGTTTATTACTTTTATACTCATGCAGGGCTGTATTTATCAAGTAAACACTTTCATTATGCATTATGAGCCTCAGTTGCAGATGGTTTTGTACATAGTCTGGAAAGATGATTTACAGGACTCTCTAATTCTCCCTGGAAATCCCTATCAAGTGCAAGTGGGAATAAATGCTGAGCTATCTGTAAAGGTATTTTATGAAATATTTCGCTATGTGTTCACTAAAATGTTTCATTTCTCCTTCCATACACTTGTTAAAGCTGTTTAGGCTTAAAATCACAGGGAACTGGTGCTTGTTCTGGTATTAGTTACTGTGTCACAGGAGCTGATAGAAACATTCCTAGATGGGAGTCTGATTCCGTTAAAGAAAGACTTGTTGAAATGTCAAAGAAATGGATAATAGCTTTATCAGGAGTTTTTCAAATTCAGAAAATTAGGAAGAATTTACAGCACCCTGCCTGATGATGATAAGTAGCCTGAGTAGGTAAGTGGTTTAGACACCATGGGAGAAGTGTCATTCTGAAATCAGTTGCTTCATGGTCTCTTCCTCTTGCATGTTTTTCATGAAAAACTTTGAGAGAGCTGAAGTTCTTCTGATGTGAAACAGGAAACGTTTTGAAATGGTGGCATTTTCACAGGACAGGAAAACTTTGTCACTGACCTCTACACCTAAGTTAGCAGTTGTTACTCCTTTTTGTTAAATGTAACCGGCTTACGGTAGAAATAAAGCTAAGTTTTTAAGGTCTCCATTTGTCTTTTCCCAGTTGCATTACTTTCTTGGAAAAGGGAGACATTTTGTAATACTAGCTTACATTTTTCAAGCAATAGAAACACAATTCCATTTCATTAAAATTAATGCAATTTTGTGACATAAGCATTAAGATACGACTGCCCTTTCAGTTTGCACACCGCAGTTTTGCAAGAAAGTTTCTTTAGAAATCCCATAGTTGTAGAGTTTGGGGGATTTAATCATTGGTATCATGTAGTTAGCTCACAGTTCTTGAAAGCAACACACTGGCTATGGCACAGACTTGCACCCACTGAACAAACAACTGTATGTAATCTTCTTCCCTGCTCCTTTATTGCCTTGGGGGGAAGATGGTGTTCCTGTTGGAGGGTCAGCATAATGAAATCTGTACCTGTGCCTCATCTGTTCCCCATTTTTGCTTCTGCATTTGCACAAATTTACCAAAATCAGTAGTTTCTGATACTGATGTTCATCTCTGTGTTGGTGGTGGTGAGGCGCAGCACACAGTCTATCCCACGAAGTCAGTTTTGGGGAAGAGGGGTGATAGTTTCCATTAGAGTAGATCCAACACCTGGGGGCAGTAATTGCTTAAACTATCACAAATAGGCTCCCCACTGTTTGTGTGACAGCCATCAGTGATTTGCAGCAGATCAAAGACTCAGATCATTCTTCAGGGTGATCTAAGCTGACTGCAGTAGATGTCTTAAATAGCAGATGATTTGTGCCCTGGTTGTCTATTTAGTGTAAGGAGATAGATAGGAAGTTTACCTGCCAGGTCAAATGTAGAAACTCTCATTTGGTCAAATGAACCCTTTCTGTGTGAACAGAGGGAAGAAATGTTTAGATAAAGAAAATGAGATTCTCTGTCGGGATTTTTTTAAGATTTTATTGTGAAGTATTTCAGGTAAATCCTAAGGAATTTAAAACAAACGCTAGTCAGGCAAGAGAAGGAAAATATTAGCTCTGACTGCTTGAACTTTGTCCAATTTGAACTTCATATTTTGTATTTAGACATGTAAAACTGGAAAACTGTGAAGCTAAAAATACCTAATGCCTTTCATAAGAAATACTGGATATACTGTTATAGTAAGACAGATGTTCAGTAAGTTTCTAGATTATCTTGTGCACACTGTAACTTGTAAATAGTGTATTAGCTGATGTTGCTCATGTAATTAGTTTTACTGGTCATTGCCACAGCATCCAGACATTTAGTAGTACAGCTAAATGTCAACTGACAAGTCACTGTTAACGACAAAAATTTTGTCAGATGTTCATAGGAATTTGATTTCAGCTTTAGCCTCATGGGCAGCATAGGGCTGCTTTTCCCATTTATTGTTTAGCATATTGTAGAAGTTTAGCTTGTTTACTGTTTCTAGCAAGTAAGTGAAGAGGCAGTGTTAAGAAGCTAAAAATGAGATGGATTTTCTTCATTCTGCAGTGCATCGCCATCAACAACAAAAAAGAAAGCTCAGAGGTCTTGCTAGGCATTGCTAGTACCAGCAGCTTTTATCTGAAGTTTTCCAGCATTGTCATAGACACTTTTTAATTCTAGGGATAGGTTTGCTTTATACAATGAGCAATTCAAAGAGCTTTATTAATAACTTGTACAAATACCAACATGTCACTTTTTCTTGTCTTTCATTGTTAGTCAATATATTGACCTTATTTTCTCCTCTATCAGAGCCGTCAAAGATGTAGATGGGAAGGTAGTGTGCTGTTAAATAGGAGTATTGAAAAGACAGTGGATCAGATCTGTTGGGTTTTTTTACAATACCAGTTTGGATCAGCATGTAGGCAGGCATCCTTTAAACCCTTGTTTGGTTTCTTGAATAGGTTTGGGGTTGGATTTTTTTCTTTTTTCTTCTTTTTTTTGGGAATTTTGTCAGTTAAATTTTGGGATGCAAGATCTAGTTTGGTGGTGGATGATGTATTTTTTACGTGTTTTTGAGCTTGTCAGAGATGACTGCACTGTTTTTCTGAAGAGCACCAATGGAATTAAGGAAATGAATAATTACAAAACTTATCTTGCAGGTACAGATAGCACTTTTAACTCTGAATGACTTTACTACTTTATTGCTTGATAAAGCAGGATGATTCAAATAGGTTGTTTTGGTTTCAGTCCCGTTCCAAAATGAAAAATACTGTCTTTAGCAAAACTGAGCTCTGTTTCTTTTTTATACAGAGGGCTGTGATTTATTTAAAATACCAATTGATTTGTTCTGTCAGAAGCTGAAGAATAGTTGCCTGATAAATTTTTCTATTTCATAAACATACCTTAAATGACAGTTCCACTTAACACGCTATAAAGAAATATAGTAAATGTATTTTTAAAATAAACAAGACAGAAACTAGGATGGAAGAAAGCTGCATTTTTGTTCTTCAAAACAGACTGCCTGGAGAGAAGAGTTATGGTGTGGGATTGTCTTGCTAAGAATGACAAACCTGGTCTTCTCATGCTCTGCTGGGGACCTTTGATAAGACCTTGTAAATAAACATGGAATGACAAGAGGTCTTACTGAGCTTGTATGACTCTTTCTTCTTATTATAAGTGTTTTCAGTTGTTGAAACTTCCAGTTAACGTTAGGTCTCCAGTGCTGTTACCCACAATTAAAGCTATTGTGTAATTAGGATCATTTAAAAATAACTTCTTCGTGCCTGACCTGTTCTGTCTGTGACAGGGTTCAGAAACTGCTGATTACTTTGTGGTTGGGTTTGGGTTTATGATTTGGCTATTATGTGGGCAACATTAATGTGGGTGGAAAACATTTAGAGGGATTCATCTGTTCTAGGTAAACAATGCTGGATTTTTTGTTACTGCATTAGAACAGGCTGTGTTACAAAGAACCTACAAGTTGGTCAGTCATTTGTTCACTGACAGTTGCTAGAAGGAGGTGGGCTTTGGGCTTTTTTGTTTTTAAAGGAATAATTAATCTTCAACGTGAAGAGCAGATAATACTTATCGTCGTGGCAATTCTGATAAGGAGGAGAGCAAACATTAAACTTATAATAGTGTCACTATACTGACTTGAGAGGCGTGTGAAATTGCTGTTATGAGTTGGTCTTGCTGATCATACTTAGCAGCTGGATGCTGGCATAACTGGTTTCTTCATGAAGATCTGAGATGTATGAAGATCTCTGAAGAATCAGAGCTTCAAACAGGTTTTAAGATGCATAAAAGGTGATCCCCAAGTGCATAGTAAGAGTGTTGAGTAGTTTTTAACTTCAGTTTATGGTATTGTCCTGAGTACGTGAGATGAAATGTATACTGCG
>JAVHNF010092144.1:0-13742 GCA_034783455.1 Micropsitta finschii
TCTGAGTTCAGATTGTAGCGTGAAAGGAAGCAGTTGAATTAGTTGCTCAGATTCTTCAGCCTAGATGGGTGTGTGAAAAGTCAGCAATAGAAGGCAATTTCCTCCAAGAGCATCCAAGCTGCGGAGGTGTTTCAGAGGGAAGGGAAACAAACAACAGGCAGAAGAGCTTCAAGGATCTGGGCATGGACCCAAAGTGGAATTGATAGGAGAGACAGGTCAGAATATGAGTATGAAGTTGTACTGTAAGAGTCAATTAGAATTGGATGTAAAAACTAGCAGAGGACAAATTCTGCTCTGAAGGAACAATAACACTTGCTCCCCTTTATAAACCCACATCATGGCTTTTCTTTAATATGTTCTTGGAAGCTAATTAGGGCTTAAAGTTGTATACTGGCAATTGGTTAAGAAGAACGTGGATGTGAAAGGATGCAGCAAGAAAGCCCACCATACTCCCCTATCCAGGAGCTGTGTGCACTTCCCTGCTCTCCCCCATTTCTGGCTGTCAGTTGCACTTAGTCAGTGAGTCATAAATCACCTTGGCAAGACGTGTGTCACCAAGCAGAGTGTCTTCCATGTGTGGAAAGCACAAAAAGCTGCTCGCCACAGCCTGGGGGCATGAAATGAGGAGGGGCTGAGCCCTCCCGCAGACTGACTGAGACCCAGGGTATTGGCTGCATTGTAAACCTCTCCTGACTTCACACAAACCCAGGAGCCCAGCTCCATGTAACAGGTGCTAATGTGCATTTATATGTATTTATATAATACAAATCATAAAGACCCTTTTCCTGTGCTTTTAACATCAATGTGGTGCTAGGAGTATGGCACACTAGGGAATTCTGTAACATCCCCTTAAAAAAGGAATTTAAAAGTCTACAGAATGACTTTCTAATGAGAATTAGGAACAAAACTCTCAAATGAATTTCAGAGCCATGGTCAGTACAGTGGAAAAGTACAATATACCATTATGATCTTTTTAGCATTAAAGTACTGTTAATTTACCAAAAGATATTGGACCAAGCCCTGCAGATACCAGGTAAGTTACTAGATCTGAGAAGGTTTCTTTGTTCGGTTTTAGTATTTTTATTTACTCAAATAACTGTAGTTTCTTCCTAAGTGCAGCTTGCTAAATTTTCCTTTCAGTAGAGTGATTCTAGCTGAAGTAAGTTTCATTACATTATTCTTTCACTTTCGTCTTTAATCTGATGATTCAAGGACAGGTATGCAGATTCTGACCAGCCAGGATACATGTTGGGGAGGACAGAATATCCTCTTTTCTCATTAGTTTTCACATGGGGCCCACACATGTGCAACTCAGGTTGACAGTACATTGTTGTGGCACTTACCTTTGGTGCACCAATTCAGTACTGAGGTTGCTGGAAATGATAACTGTGAGCTGTACTCGTCCCATGGGTGGCATCTGCTTTCCCTTTTTGGAGGTAGTGTTGCATAAACAATGCAGTGAGCCGAATTTAGACTTTGATATATAGACTTGCCATCTAATTGGTGGGACTGAGCCAAGATTAAAAAAAATATAGACATTAACAGAATAGTGTGATTAATGGCTCTGGGGAAATAATTTTTAGGGCTGTCTCGGTAGCAGCACCTGAGAATGCATTTAAGAGCTTTGGAATTTAATTATATAAAAAACCCACATGAAAAGAAAAAGCCTGTATTCTCTTCTGTATTGGGTTTGCCCATCACACCTTCCAATAGAGGTGGTTGGCTTTTGCCTTTGACTCCTAGAGGAATACACTGCTAATAACTAGAACCAAGTTTGTCCTTAGATATGTACCCCAGGGAAAAAGATTACCCAGGCTGTTTGCAGTGCTAGCAACTTATCACTATTTTTTCCTTTTTATTCATAAAGGCACAGATTAATTTCCTTCTTAAATGAAGATCTGAGGCTGGATTCAGCCCATATTTAAGTCTGTAACTTCTAATCCTGTTGATTGATTTTATTTCTTCAGTAATCCATAAGGATCAAGAGTTGTGGAAAAGAAGAAAAGAGGATGTTTGTTAAACACAACTATATGTGCCTTAATACACAAACAGTAAGACCAGAAAATATTTTTCTTGTCACTAAATGCAGTTGTCCCCCTCCCCCGAAATTCACTGCTTTTCTTTAGAGCCAATGTTTATGTGTAATGTACACTTTCCTGAACAAAGTAAAGCTTGCAGCTGGAAGAACAGTGGTGGTAAAGCAGAGGAGCTGATACGCAATGGAAAATTACATGTAAAATCAGTTTTGACAAGCTAAGTGTTTAAGTGACAAGCTGCTTATGACAGCCCACCTTACTGACCATACTGAAATTCCCTAGATGCATCCCTGACAATAAAAACTGCTTGCCATAAAAAGTCTAGATATAGAAGCCCAACAAATCCCAAGTGAGAACATCATTGGAGCATGGAGGATAAACTCATGTTTACCCCTGCTGTGCAAAATTAAGCAACGGAAATACCTGAATATTTTATGGGACAAATTCTTCTGATGCATATTTATTCAAGATAGCCAGAAATTCCTGAAGATATTTACTTAATCTATGGCTAAAACTTTGGGTCAAACTAGTGCTAAATTAAGTCTTACAACACTTTAAATGATGATGGGCAAATATAACCTGTACTTAATTTGTAGACACAAAAGATGTTCAAGGTGGTGGTAGAAGCAGTATATGTGTTACTTTTATTACAGTATTACCTCAATCAGAAACAGAACTTTGTGGCAGAAATTGCACAACTATCATTAGATACAACTCATACCCGGAAAATCAACACAGGTTAATTAATTCCACAGGAGGAGAGGCACATTTTGGGGTGCATACTGTGCCCAGAAGTTGCTAAAAACATGGCAGTGCGGATGGACTCAAAGAGTGATGGAGTAAACAGCAGCACAAGTATGGACTAGCACAAGAGAGTATGGCCTGAGGAAATGCTATTGGAGTGAATGGACTACTGCTCTTTGGTAAGGGGACTACTAAGCAGTGTGCTGGGGAGGCATGCAGGCACCATTAAGGGTCTGCCCCAGACCAAAGCAAGTGTCATAAATTACTGTTCAGAACAGAATCTAGTATTAAATATATGTAGCTTTATTTTGTCAGCCTGAGTGGAGTGAAATGTAATGCAGTGCTAATAGTCTCAAAGTATTAATAAGGAAAATTTAGATCAATCAAACTATAATTTTAATAATTATTAAACCAGTTAACTATGATACCACACAGTGAACAATTGCAGGTGTTGTGTGAGACTGAATTCTTAGCAGACACCACAGATCACTGCAGTACAATTTCAGAATTGCTTTTTTAAAGCATTCTTAATGAAACTGAATAATTGAAAAAACCAGAATGTGTTTTAGGCTGCATAAATGGACCTTCATTCATGTTTAAAAAATAAAAGATATTGAGGTGATGCATAGTTGCAGCAACCCTGACAAAACAGCTCAACTTCAAGCATACTATTTTCATAGCCAAAGTGATTTCTGAAAAGTCTTACAAAATAAAGTACATGCCAGTAAACCTTTCATGTTATTTACACAAATTATCATGAGAAATGAGCATTCACAAACTTATCTATATTTCAAATTAATTATGTTCTCTTCTGCAGTCAGCATCAGTATTTCATGAAGAAACTTGTTGGAAACAGAGAGTAATAATTTATAAATAAATGTTTAATTCATGAGTCAAATGTATTTTTTTGCATTCTTAGTTGCAAATTACAGTGGTAATAGGAACAGACCTAGAATATGTGCTATGAAGTCTTTAAACATGCCTTGCACTACTTACCATTCAGGACAAGCCTTTCAATTCAGAAAGCGCTATTCAGCATTTGCATTACCAGGCCTATTGTCCAAAACGTCTGCTAAACATATCATTTGTCTCTATCGTGGTAATAAGGAGATTCCTGGCATTCTAGCATTAAGAAACCAGAAGTAATATATTAGTTTTACTTTTCCGCTGCTACTTAAAAATG
This sequence comes from Micropsitta finschii, assembly GCA_034783455.1. Classification (NCBI taxonomy): domain Eukaryota; kingdom Metazoa; phylum Chordata; class Aves; order Psittaciformes; family Psittacidae; genus Micropsitta; species Micropsitta finschii. Next base: position 3,964 of record JAVHNF010092144.1, read on the forward strand.
AACACATGATAGAGTACATAGCTTAGAAGACTATGAAGACAGTATCCTGTTGAATGACAGCCTGTCTGGTTGATTTACATGGAATACCAAGTGCTTGTATGAGAAAAGGTTAAAATTAGATTGACGAGCAAATGTGCTACCAGACTGCTGGCTGACAAATGGCAAAGTTATGCCAATGTATTACTTATTCTGGAGGCACCCAAGAAGCAAGCAGGAGGGTAGTAATTCATGTGCTAGAATACATTCACATTTAGCATAAACAGAGAGTCCTCAGGGTCTGCAACAGGAACATATTAGCTATATGTAATTTCTGTCAACAAATAAGTCAGCGGAACAATTTCATTATTAGATATGGAATTTGAATGACTTGTGTTTTCTGAAGTCAAGAGAGGGCTGCTCTACTGTCATTTAAATTAGTTCAGAATAATGCCCTGTTGAATGACTACATTATTCTTCCAATAAAGTGACTATTGTGCTACACCCTTCTTCCTCCCACCAGTCACACAATGAAAATATAGATTACTCATGTAGCTTTTCACTGTGGTTCTTAGATTATAGTCTGATTGTTTCTTGGTCACTGTAAAGAGTAGTCTAGGTCAGTGGTAGCAATTCCTCTGTCTTTCTCCTTGCTTTTCAGCAATTTCTGCTGAGATCCAGGCAGTCAGCTATAATAGAGCTTGCTCACCAAGAAATGTGAACTAGGAAAAATTTTAACTTGACCAGCTGAAGGAATGTTTCTTAAAATCCAGCAGTGAATATGCATCATAAACTGGCCTTGGTGCTCTGGGCACTGAGCAGACCTGAAAATACAGCTCTATGAGAGATGGGTGCTAAAATCAATTAGTCAGAGAGGCAGGGCACTTCTGTAAGCTTTAATGATTAGCAGCTAGATAATGGTGCTAATGTCGGATGTGTCTCAATTTTGTCTGTAAACTGGAGATACCATTCTAAAAGAGATAGAAACAAGTTAAATCACTAGCAGCTGCTACTTTTAAACTCATCCTATATGGATTAATTAGTTTCTACTTAAAATACAAAATGCTGTTGCTTATTTAAATGGACAAATGTGTATTGCTCCTGTTGGAGTTAATGGAAATTCTGCAGCTTACTCTTGTGGAATTGAAGGTTGGCTACAGAGTGAATTTTTCAATACGTGAACATGAATCAAATAGGAATTTACAGAACATACAATATGGGTTTGAACCAAATAGGAATTTACAGAACAGACAATATGTGCTTGAACCTTCATTGGAGCAACTTTTTGACATTCTGTTAATATGAAACTATGCTAAAGCTTTAGCAGACCCGAACCCATTTGCCAACCTGTTTCCTTAGGGAAAAGTGTTCTTACTCCTTTGAAATCGCCATGACAGACAGCATGTTAGGGGAGGGAGCTAATTGTCCCCATTAGTCATCACCTTGTCAGGATGACTGGCAGTCAGTAGCCTTCAGGCTTGCTTGAAAAGCTAAAGCTAGATAAGATCTTCTTAAGTCTCGGCTGGAGAGACACCTCTAGACCCGCTGCCCCTCAGTGACACCTGAAAAGCTGGTCCAATATTTTATGCCAGGTCTTTAATATGTCTGGTAGTTTCTTCCTCTTCCAAAACTACTTTCAAGTAACAGGGGAGGGGTTAAAAAAGGGAATTCTAGGTTTGAATGGCAGCAGGGTCTCTTTCCAGCCTCCTCCCCCTGCGATATTATTCTTGCAAGTGATTGATGACCAGGGCTATGCAGGAACAATTTGTTACTAACTAAAATAAACCACTAGAGTGCAAAATAGCCTCTATAAAAAGAGTAGCCATTTCTGGAAAAATCTCTGCTTTTTAAAGCTGTGATGTATTGAATGGAATTTACCATCGGAGCCCTTACAAGTAGCTGTTGGAAGCAGTTATTAAAGTAGGTATTAGGCTAGATTCAGATCTTGTGCAAACAGTTGTAGCTCCCTCAAATACAATCACACTGACAGGCTGGTTTCAGTCGTTTAGGCAAGAGAGAAGCAAAAAGTGAGAGACGCTAGCAGAGCATCTGCTAGTTAGATCGAAAAAAGTCTGTCTTGTTGGCAGAGCTATTGTCCTTTGGTCACACCAATCCTAATTTGAGTCCTGCTTGCAGCAGCACATAAAACCTGTGACAAACACAGTCATGCTGACATTGAGGTGGGTGCCAAAAAAAGATAATCACAAGTACTCGAGACTGCAAAGAAAAAAAAGATAAACCACAAAAAACCCCACAGACCCAGCAGGTCTGAAATTAAATAAAACAAAAAAAATAAAATTAAAAAATAGGACATTTCTTTTTCTCCCTAATCCTCATTCAGTATAAAAAGCAATCCTCAAAAATTGCAAACACACGCCTGGATCAGATCCTTTTCCAGAAATTCAAGTCTGTGTCTGTGCACTGTTTAGCTCAAGGCTAGGGCGTGTGCAAAACAGAGAAATACTTTATATCTCCAGACTTACAGTATTTTTATTCATGACTGTCTATGAACTCTCCTATTTGTTCTGGTTGCTGTTTGGGTCTTTTATTGTGCCCAACAGAGCAATTTGGCTTGGTCCAGAAGTGATTCATCTAATTACTTTGAAGAGCGACAAAATCCTTAGCAGAGATTAACAAACGCTTCTTGTAGTCCACATCGAAGAGCAGGACTGTGTAGGTCAGTTGCCGGCCTTGCCTGGGGCATTGATGAAGCAGCATAAGGCTGAGTGTACAGCAGAACCAGAGGTGAACACAGCTGGCTAAAATGTGTAGGCAAGTCCATCCTCCTTGGCCAAAAAGGATGATACAAAAAGCCTTTGAGACTTGAAGCACTGACATACTCTGTGGGTTACAGTTAATTTATTCATTAGATTCAAGCTGTACTACAGATAGAGACAAGGCAGCAAAAATAACTATTTCTGCTGTGCCCTCCTGCCCCATCTGTATTAGTAATCTGGATAAATACGTAAGAAGTCATCTGTAATGACCGCAGAAATCTCTTCTTGAATTAACTGCAAAAATATGCAGCCTTTTCTATACCACCCCAAATACTTCGAATAGATCTGGTTTGTAGCACAGATTTAGCCCCCAAGATACCAGTTTATTTTCAGAGCTTTATTTACTTCCTGAAAAGGTATTTGTTTCTTTTATACTGGTTTGAATAAATGTATTTTCAACTGTCTTGGTGCTTATGAGGATATAATACTAAAAAGAATGCTCCCAAGAGTATATGCAAATAGACTGGCTTTGAGTTAATGAGAAAAAGGTTTCTTGGTCTGGCCTGGGTTGAATCCTTGCAGTCAGCTTGACTTCTCCAGAATTCCCTTGCTGTTTGGCTCCTCTTGTGTTCGTCTGTCACATACAACCTACTTGTCAATTCTCCCTGACCCTGCCTGGAGCACTTGTGGTTTTGGTGATGTTGTGGTTTTGATTAGATTAATTTTTTACTTCCCTCCCCCCTTGCCTGCTGTGCAGCGAAGGCACCCTCACACGTTGCATTAACCAAAAGAAAATGATGGCTTTTTCTTTTCCCCCTCTGAAAAAGACAACTCTATTGCTCTCTTAATGACGAGTAAAGCCACATTATTAGAAACGTGAGCACTTGCGCTGCATTGTGCAAAGGCAGGGTGAGGTTTTGCTTTTAATAATAGGTAATTATAGATGCACCGTAATTACACACTAAGGAAGGGAGTTCACCTTTCTTATTCCAGCTTATAACGAAGATGCCCTCTGGTGGCTGCAAGGTAAAATGTTATTTAAGCTCTTGGGTAGGGACAGCAGCAGTGGGGCAGCGGTGGGCTGAGATCTCCCCAGTCTGTTCCCCTGCCCTGCACCGGCAGGCAAAGGCAGCTGGAGCAGAGAGAGCCCCTCTGAGCCCAGGGGTCTGTTCCGCTCACTCACCTCTGTGAGACCGATTAAAAAAGGATGGGTCCCAAAGGTTGGGTTTGCTGATGAGGACAGCACTGTTTAGGAAATTAATTGCAGCCTTGACATGGGGTAGCACCACACACTGCAGGGCTGATCAGATGATCACCATCTGGAATAGATGAGCTGTGCATACACTTACTGTAATACATGCAATGGTATGGTTTGTCCCGAATTGTTTTCCCAGAGATGACTGGATACTTTCATCTGCAAAATATTTTCAGGAGCGGAATTCCTGGAACTGCCTAATTCTCTCTTTTTAAAAATTTTTTAATAGCTGAAATCTGGATTTTCAACACTTTAGTACAAAATTCACTCTAGAATGCTAGAATGGAACGTAAAGCTTTGCTGTTCCTAGGGTCACTATAGTGAAGAGGGAGCCAGACCACTGTTAAATACTTTACCAAGAAACAACTTAAAACCCAAGGGTTTCCACTCTTCTACTTCCACTACTCTACTGCTGTCTTTGTTCAATAACTTCTGTGATTCAAAAGCTCACAGCACAGTGGCAATTGGCTTTTTACTATGTGAATCCTGTGCCTTGCTTGATGAGCTGCCTCCTTCCCACGTATGAACCCTCTGCCTGCGGACAGCTGGAACTTGTTGAACTATGGAAAACCAGACGAGCAGAGCTGAAGGAGGTCATGAACTCAGAATACAAGCAGCTGGTAACTTCCGAAGCACTGTATTCTACCTAGCTGAACTGGCCTCCCTTAAAGCTGTTTGAAACCTAGTTTTCATTCTGCTTTGGCACAGTCGGCACCACTTGGAGGTCATGAATACCCACCCCTCCAACTGCACTTCACCAATGCCTTCTTGACACAAGGAAGACCTGGAGTACATCACCCCCTTGCTCAGTCCGTGCCATATACCCCCTCCCTTCTCCTGGGCTGCAGCTGCCTGTGCAAAAAAGGCCAGCTCTGATCCAGCCCAGCTGCAGAACCCTGCCTCAGACTGCCAAAACAAAGCTGTGAGAAAGTCTGTGGAGAGATAAGAAAGGTAAAGTTACAGGCAGAGGTAGAGCTGTTGAGACAGGGGTGCCAGCAGCTCAAGGATTCAGGAGAGAAGGCAGGTACAAAATCTAAAGGAAGAGTGAGGCTAGTCAAGAAGCACCAGGTATGTTTGTTGGGGCAAGCAATCAGTGACCACGGCACTGATGGAGCTTGGCAGAAAGTGGAAAAATGGGTCTGCCGTGGGGAGCTGCAGGGAGCGACCCTTTCCCTCCTGCCTGGTGGCTGCCTGGCTTGCAAAGGCACTGCAGGACCCTTGCTGGGTAAGCGTACTCATGCTTAGCCTAATGGCTTGTGAAATCTTACTTTTCTTTGCTGTGAGGTAGTCTATAAGTAACTGGTTTATGCACCTAGTTATGTATATTCTGCTTAAAGATTATCTTTGAGTCTGGCTAATGATACAAACTGATACAAAAGCAAGGCTGTTACAAATACCTGTAAATATATTAGCATATTTTTTACATTCATTGGAAGGCATAAACCCCCAAATATTTCCTAGTAGGTAAAGACTGGGGCACACAAACGAAAAGTCATTTTCTGTTTGTGCCTGCAAAAAGCTAAAACTATTTACCAAAAAATCCTACTTACTAGTAAATTTTCTCTTGGCCTTCTTTTAACCCATTGTCTTATCCCATTTCCCTTAAGTGCTCCAAGGATATTGCCTGGAAACATCAGCCCTGTGTGTGAATGTCAGGTGGTGAAAATACCAGGGAAAACTCCTACTGCAGATGACTATCTAGGATCAGCATTGTGTACATGCAGAAATCATTTCCCAAACGTGTTTTCCCTTGGCAACATTAGCATGTTAGGCTCTAAAACAATAAAGCTGCTTAGAAAGCTGCCTGAGAAGGTTGATGTGAACACCTGTAGTGTGCATGTGGGATGCTTTTAGGCTGCCACATACCTTCATTCTTCACGTTCTCCAAAGATCTTTCCATCCCAGTGAAGCTGTCGAAAGAGATCAGTTTATTCAGCTGCAGGGAGACCGGCAAAACACAGCAGAATTCAGAACACCACTGATGTTAAGTACTGAGCAAGGGGATACTGCTGAAAAAGGCAAGATAACTTCAGCAGTTAAAGCTTGGCTGCTGACAAGCTGTCTTTTCTTCTTGGACATGGAAAAATACTCCAGTAGTATATTTTCCTGTGATATGACTTCTTCTTTACTACAGAAATGGGCTCCACAGGTTTCTCAGGTGGTTGATGCAGTTGGAGCTGTCCTGAAAAGGAAAGACTGACTCATTCCACATGCAGGCTTTTCAACACTCCCTCTGGTCACCACACTGTAAATCTTTGCTGTTCTGAAATCAGCTTGGCTTTTCTCAGCTGGAGGAGAAGTTGCCAAACAGAATAGGTTTTGTATATCCTAACCCCTATTCTGGATAGAATTAATGGACCAAGTCTGAAAGCCAAAAGCCTCAGATTTGTTTGGGTTAATCAGTGCCAGGATTTGTTGGCTAAGGAATGACACAGATGATCTTTCACAGTTGAAAGAGTATGTCAATGCTGCAAGTGTTTTGGAAGGTAACAGCATACATGTCTTAAATGCCACCAAATAACACACTGGCTTTCACAATAAAACACTGCTGGACAGGACAGGATTGAGTATCTTATTCCAACGCATGTGAAAGTTGGCAAATGCTTTTGGAGCAGTTGATCAAAGCAAAAGGAACAAGTGCAGTGAAGTGTGCACAGGAGGAGTAGGAGTACAAACTCATATAAATATTCTGGCACACAAAATGCGTTTCTCATATGATGTTTCTGCAGAAAGTGAGGTGGCAGAGCTTTAGTCAATCATCAGGTTTGTCTGGATTGGTGGATGTACCACAGCATAAATTAAAGCTGGGAGGAGAGAGCAAAACACCACTTTTTTTTTCCCTGAGAAAAACTGACGAAGAGTACCAGGAAAGAGCTTCACAAATATTCTAGCCTAATATATGCAGTCATTAGCAGGGCTAAGCTATCAACAGTACTTTGCTACTGTGCCACACTACTGTTAATGCATTACTTGCATTTCTCTTGCACCTGCTCAGTGCAGAAAATAGGGAAGATTTTGTTCAGTGCCTAAAGAAAGGCTGCTTTCTTATCACCAGCAGCCAACAAGCAATAGGGTCTGTGCATGATCTTGCAAAAAACATCTGTATTGGTACAAAATCATCCTACAAGAAAATGATGCTGGGGATGGACTATTCATTATGGACTGTGGTGACAGGACAAGGGGTAACGGGTTCAAACTTAAACAGGGGAAGTTTAGATTGGATATAAGGAGAAAGTTCTTTACTGTGAAGGTGGTGAGGCACTGGAATGGGTTGCCCAGGGAAGTTGTGAATGCTCCATCCTTGGCAGTTTTCAAAGCCAGGCTGGATGAGGCTTTGGGTGGAATGGTTTAGTGTGAAGTGTCCCTGCCCTTGGCAGTGGGGTCGGAACTAGATGACCTTAAGGTCCTTTCCAACCCTAACTATTCTATGACTCTGATTCTAACTGTACATGGTCAAATGATTTAACTTCCCAGTTAATTTGCACAATGTCAAGCCACTTCATTAAATAAATATTAATAAATTACACACACCATGTAGACATTAAATCACTCTTTCATTTCATTTTCAAGTGAAGCAACTAGCTGCTCCTGGAAGAAAAATTGGTCAGAGATTTAGTAATAGTTCACTGCAAAGGTTGCTTTCAAAGGACATGAAAAATATTGCTTCAGATTTGGCTATCTTCATTTTACATTTTTCTGTACTACCTTAAAGGTGTTGTTTCTTTAGATCCTCCCTTTGTCATCACAAGGTATGCAGCATATACACTTCAATGCATCTTTGTTGTAGGGTATGATGTCAGCTTTACAGCTTCTTCAGATACTTCAGGCACATTCGTCAGAGATTCAGGTAAGCAAGTTCAAGAGCTTCAGGCAAGTTCTTCAGAGCTTCAGATACTTTCATCTGAAAAATATAAAAAATAAAAAGATACAGTAAAAATAATAATTATGTCTTATATCTACAAGTATACCACAAGATGCCTCCCTGGTCAAGTGGTCTGAAACACCAGAGCCTCATGCAGTCATTCTACATCACTTCCATTTGGTAAGGCATGGATATACACTGCTACAAAAAGTGTTTGCTAAAATAATCCTGAGAAGATCCTGCTCTCTCCTCTGGAAATAGTACTTCAATCAGATCCACATCATCTCAGATTCCTTCTGTGTATTTAAAAGGCATAACCAAGAAAGTAAAGCATCACCAGTAATTTTGTTTACTTATGGACTAATGTTGCCCTCTGGAAAGTACTGTTTTCTCTGTTGGCTGTATAGGCAGACAAGTGGAGTCCAAAGACTCAGGTTATTTTCCCCTCTTTGTTCATGTTGCATGGTGAGTTAATCATAAGGAATAGGATTCACACAAATCAGCTGGATGAGCAGGATATTGAATAAAAGTAGTGTGAGAGCTATTACTTATTGCCAGCCATGAGCTCCCCCTGGAAGAGGCACTTATCTGTGTCAGTCATTTCCCACAAAATGCACCTGAGGGGTCCGAATTAAAATCTTAGTTTTGGAAAAAGGGATTTAAAGACAGATTTCCTAAGCTGCTTCATTATTGCATTCTATTTTAAGGTACTGTTCTCATAATCTTACCCAAAGTCATTTCCTTCTATAAATCACAGTCATTGGGTCAAGAGACATGAGAATGGCTAACACAGGTTTGTGCTTTGATGTGTATTTGATTATTTACAAAATAGCAGGGATCTGAATAGAAAAGAGTGTGCAGAACATACTCTGGATGTCTTCTTTGCAGCACAGGCATGCTCTGAGAATTGCCAGTCCCTGAAGATAAATAAGACAAAACACCAAAGATATCTTAAAAGTACAAATATAAGAAATGCATAGTCAGCAGATATATGTATATCTAGGGATTTAGGCATATACAGGATTAAGCAGCAGCCATGAGAGAGCAAGTTGTGAGTTCTTTCTGATGTCTTCTGTTAAGCACTTAAGGAATTTAATCACACTTAGGTACAAATACTAAAATTACTCTGGACCGAGATTGTTTGAAATGGGAGCAAAAAATCACAAGTTCCTCTCCCTCAGCAGAACACAGGAAATTATTTAAGGAATTGTAATCTTAAATATTGTGGTGAAGGTTCATTTTGGAAGGTAAACCACAGAAATTTGTAATTGCTGTCAAAAAAATAAATTGAAAAGTAAGAGGAGAGACTTGAAGATTACTCTTATTTCGTAAATCTGTGTATTTTTCTGAATGCTGTTAGACACACCCTCCTCCACTCTGGATTCTCAGTCAAAACCCATTCTTTTCAAAATCTGTAATTCTTTTCTCAAAGCCAGAGGTTTCCATATGAGAATCAGCTTGTAAAATATTTCATCTTGAGATCTAGCAACATGCTAATGTTAGGGATGAAACTCTGGCTGTTACAATGAATGAATTAAAGAATTAATAATGCACTGAGTAAATTTAGGCTTTTAATGAAGAAATTATATCATAATTTAGGCTTGGTAATCATGAAATTGTATCATTGAGCTAGGAATTGGTTCTGACAGAGACTGTAGACAAGGAAAACATGTAGACTGTGAATCAAAAACTATGTCTGCCTTGTAACTCTGTTTAAAGACTATGGATAAGCTGTCTGATCTATAGCATGGGTGACTTTCCGGTACCACAGAGGTAGAAAAGTTTAGTTTATCTGAAAAGACGGGGAGTGGCAGCCCCATCTAGACTGGTTTGGCTTCACTCTTATGCAGCTATCACCATTACGGTTAATTGATGAAAAGGAATAAGAGGTTACCTTCCTTTAGCATAGATGATTAAAAAAATCAGTACTGAGGCTACTGTCGTGGGTTTATTTCAAAATTATTTTACA
>JAVHNF010092175.1:22835-34294 GCA_034783455.1 Micropsitta finschii
TGTTCAAGGCCAGGCTGGACAGGGCTTGGAGGAACCTTGTCTAGTAAAAGGGGGTTGGAGCTAGATGATCTTTAAAGGTCCTTTCCATTCCAAACCATTCTATGATTCTATCATTCTGTGAATTAATAGTATGTTAGCTTCGTGTCTGGACCTTTTCACTGCAGTTGTGCCAGGATCTGCTTCCAGAAGCTGCGTGTGCTGAAGTTCTGAGCAACATAATTTGGTGCATTTAATTGTATGATTGTGCCTTCATCTTCTTTCTCTTCCTGAACATCTCCCTTACGTATCTCATCTTTCGAAAAGCTGCCTTATCCTATTACACCATGTTTCTTCTTTTTTCATTCATATCCCTCTTTTCTCCATCAGCCTGTCAAATCATCAGCCAAACAATGCAAATTGGAAATGAAAAGTCTTACAGGCTGTTTGGTTGGGATGAGAAGATACAAAATCCCATTTCCAGCTTTATCACAGGCATCTTGTGGGACTTCATGCAAGTTACTTTCCCTTATTCTGAACTCAATCACTCTAAGGCAGTGAGCTACAGCACATTGTAATGAATGCTCTTTACTTACACAATAGTCAGGGGAGCCCTTTCCTGTAATCCAGGCATATTTTGATCAGGCATATGATTTATTTATTTAATCTCTTGGGACAATGGTTGAGTTTTCCTCTTGTTTATACAGAACTGCTGCACAAATAAGGCTTCATAAATACAAAATAATATATTTGTCCATGATATAGACAGAAAGAGTATTTCTAATTCCAGAATTCACAAGTCATGGGTATTTCTTAATCATAAGGTGATTGTACTTATTTGAGTTGCATTTCCTCCTGGGTAAGAGGGCTAAAAGCAATGTTCTGCACCTAGCTGTCAACACATGACAAAAAAATCCATTTATTCCTATGTCTTTGAAAACCAGGACACTAAAACCCAGGAATTGTGATTCTTTTCAGTGAAATCGAATTGGCTTCTCTCCACAGCCCCCTCCCAGTTCTTACATGACTTTTTCATTTCACTCAACTCTCTCTAATTCTTTTTCCCATGTAAGACTCTCTTCTATATGATGAAGGATCAAGTGATTTAAGCTATTTATATTTAAAGAGATGATTTAAAATTGCAGACTGAGCGGGTTCACAGTGACCAGTGGATTTTGTCTGTTGTGGAGATGCTGCCTATGGAGAGGTTCTGCTGTGATGAAAGTGAACTTCCATCTTTTCATTAATTCTCTCCTATGTGGGGGAGTTAAGCTGCTGTCCCAAGTGAATGTTTTTAATGATCTCTCTGGAGTGTTTGAAGGCTTAGTCCCACTTGCATGATGCAGAGTGAAATGCACAAAATCTATCTTTGAGGCAGCCCTGTCATTATACCTTTTGGTAGATAATGTTTGTATTTGCATTCCTATTGTTCTTGCGTGTTGAGCTTTACCGTGCCCAAAGGGGAGCTGCTTACACTTCAGAGAAACCTTAGAAAAGGTTGTTTTCTATACGCTTGCTATATAAAGTTACCATAAAGTGCTTACAACTCAAATAGGAGAGATTTGTACTAAAATGCAAGAATGTGAATATCAAATTGACAATCCATTGTAATGACCAGCTACTATCTTCAAAATACACTAGTGCAAAGTGTTGTTTAGTGCGGTGTCAATCTGCTCTTCATGGCAACTGCAGCAGATTTTAGTGATGCATATACATGCAATACATACAAGTTTCAGTAACCTCAAAATTAAATCTTAAGGCTTCTAAAGAGGATTTTTATTTATTTTTTTTGTATATTTTCAGCGGCTTCAAAGAAAACTGGTGAGAATAGCAGTAAAGTACCAATGGTATTAAAAGAAAGGGCATCTTCTGGTCAGATAAACAAAAGTTACTCTTGGCCACCCATTTTCCAATGGATTGGTTTCAAATCAGTGGCTCTTGGACAACCCTTGCTGGGATTCTTTAGAATGAATTTTACTTTCACAAACCTCTAATTCCTGTAATTAAATTTCAGTGTGTGGTTTTTGCAGATGGTTTTCTCTCTAGAGAACAGATGGGTCTAAGCTTTGGAGATTGGGTTTCACAAAATGTAACTGCCAGTGGTTTTGTTGCCACTGCTCTAGCTGGCCCCCAAACACTGACATTGGTTCAGCTTTCTAACGTTCTTTTGGTTTGACTTTATCTCCACAGCTTTAACAGCGTGCGTCAAGGAACACACATCTTGTTCCGTGAGTTCAGCTTTGTTCAAGCTACTCCTCATAACAGGGCATCTTTCCTTCGGACCTTCTGGAGGTGTTTCCGAACAGTGGGGAAGAACGGAGGCAAGTATTCTAGCATCTGCTGCTGTCCTGTTCTCTTGACATTGAAATCATCAGCGAGGCTATTGATGCAGTACAAATACTGACACTTCACAATGTGTTCTAATGTTGGTAACAGGGAGACACCAGCACAATTGCCTGTGGATTAGTTAAAAAGTGCTCACATTATGTGAGGTAGTGTAGGAGCACCTTGCTGCCAATGCTGCTTCCATTACAGAATAGCATCTTAAGCAACACTATATCAGAGGGAGGATGTTGTGGGCCTGTATGTGAGGATATATAGACAAAAATAAAGTGCTGGAGGTTGGTGGATCCGATCAGGGGTAAAGGTGGTTAGAACATAGGGTATGGCGCATGAGGGCAGTAGGTGCTGAGATTATTGGGCAGTTGGGGTACCAAGAGCTTTGACTGAGAGCCCTGCAGGAGGTAGAGTGGTGTTGGGCTCTAGGATGGTGAATTGTTGCTCATTAGTGCTTACCTTGATCAAGGACTTTTCAGCCTCTCATGTTCTTGTGCATCACTTGTGTTTCTTGGGTTTTATTCCTCTGTTTCTTCACACCTACCCCACCCCCTTATTACTTTATTTTACTTTATTTCAATTATTAAACTGTTCTTATCCCATGGGTTTTACCTTTTTCTGATTCTCCTTCTTATCCCACCAGGGCTGGGAAAGGGGGGAGTGAATGAGCGGTTGCTGCTGGGGTTAAACCGCAACACCTACCCACAAGGAAGAAGTTCCAATGCCAAAATAGCTATTCAGCACTGTGCTGTCTTGTCTAACTATTCTTATACTGTGCTCGGTATATTAGGTATTACAGAACTGGCCAGAGTTCAAAATAAACTCATGTAACTACATGCAACTAAAATTACGGGGTTTTAAGTTTTTAATTTAGTATTTTAAGCAAATATACTGAATGTTGCTGTACAAATGTGAATTTTGGTGGTTTGTTTTTCTATAAGCCTCACTTGTTTCAGGCTATTCAGCCTCACTTCTTGTTTTAGGGAGGACTAGGACCATTTCTTAAGTGTGGATAAAACCTCGTCTCCTGGTTCAGCTTTGCAACGCTGCTCATAATGAACGGAGTTTGCAAGACTGTGAATAGCTATTGACTTTTTGACATATGCTATTAGATCATTGGAAAGAAGACAATTGTAGTTCAACATAACAAAATCTGTAGTTAGCTACTGAAGTGACTGACTATGGTACTAAGCTGGCCAGTATGTAGTGAGGACATACATACCTGAGGTGAGGTCAGGTCATAGTCAGGAAGGATAAATTGTAGACTCCTAGAACATTCCTGTAGGAGAATTAGATGATAATAAAGAAGTCATCCACCAGAACTGCAGGTGTCAGTGGTAAATCTTGTTGACAAATTGAGAAGAAGCTATCTGATGGAAAGTACCCACTGCTGTACTTTCAATGCAGGTTTTCATCGGGCTTCATCTATCTAGCATCTGATCTTAGCCAAAGGATGGGCACCTGGATTTGTTGGAAAGAACTGAAAAGTTTTAGCTACACAGTAACTCACTCTCTTTTAGCAGTTTTATGTGACTATGGAAAAGGTTGTGGAAGAAAATGTAAACACCAAAGTGCTTTGAAGGGGAAGAGGGAGCAGAGGAACAGAAGCTCAGGTGAATGTTACTGCGCTCTGCTTGTGGCCTTACAAGAGTTCAACATATATTTTTCTGACTTTAAAGTCCAGTGGCTGTGCTTTTAGTTTAAGAAAACATGGCACGTTTACCTGTATATTTATACATTTATATACATTTCTTTTTACATTAACTGGAGTCAGAAATACATCACTTCAGAGAACTTCCTGTCTATATTTTCTTCTGCTCAGTCCAATTTCTCTGATTCTGTAGCAGTAATTACAGACTAGAACCTTCATTTTAGTCATTTTGGGTATATTTGCTATGGGATTTTTTTCTGCTATGCCCATGTATAGAGGAGCTCGAAACACTCATGGTCTGTTAAGAACTAAACTCATTTACTAAGAAACTGAACCTGTGCAACGTGGTGGGTGAATTAAGGTTATTACCACACTCTGGCATAGACTAGACATGGATTTCTTTCCTTGAAATACATTGCTTTTGGATGAATGTGGGAAGGAATCATGTTATACAGCAAATAGCAGCATCCGGAAGTGAAATCATTGATGATCTGAACTACAGAATGAGTTTCTTAACAATAGGAAAAAGTCAGACTAAGTGGTGCCCAAAGTAAGTAAGACTTTCACTGTGGAGCTTTCTTTAGAAGCATGACTGGTGGTACATATTCCAGTTGGGTTATTCTAGAGGTTAGTTTTAAGTTGTTTATGATCACTTCAGTGGAACACAAGACCACATGTACGTATCAAATCAAGAACAGTTATACAAGCTTGCATGGAGTCATGAGTCTATGGATAGTTTGTTGCTATAGCATCTCATTTTATGACACTATTTTGACAATCTAAACATTATATAATATGCAGGAGTGTATTGGCTTTGTGTGGCAACGTTTTGGTAATGAGGGAGTTATGGGGTGGCTTGTGTGAGAAGCTGCTAGAAGCTTCCTCCATGTCTGATAGAGCCAGTGACAGGCAGCTCCAAGACAGACCTGCTGCTGGCCAAGGCTGAGCCAATTGGCAGTGACAATGTATTTAAGAAGGGGGAAAAAAACCTGCTGTGCAACAGCAGCTGGAAGAGAGGAGTGAGAATATGTGAGAGACACAGCTCTGCAAACACCAAGGTCAGTGCAGAAGGAAGGCAGGAAGTGCTTCTGGCAGCAGAGCAGAGATTCCTCTGCAGCCTGTGGTGCAGCCCATGGTGAGGCAGGCTGTGCCCCGCAGCCCATGGAGGTCCATGATGAGCAGATAGCCACCCACAGAGGACCCCACACCAGAGCAGCAGGATGCCTGAAGGATGCTGTGACCCCCTGGGCAGCCCACACTGAAGCAGGCTCCTGGCGGGACCTATGGCTCCATGGAGAGAGGAGCCTGCACTGGAGCAGGTTTGCTGCAGGACTTGTGACCCCTGTGGGGGACCCACGCTGGAGCAGTTCATGAAGATCTGCAGCCCATGGGAAGGTCTCATGTTGGATAAGTTCATGGAGGATTGTCTCCTCCATGAGCAGGGTTACGCTGGTTACACTGGAGCAGGGGAAGAGTGAGGAGTCCTCCATGTGAGGTAGAAGAAGCAGCAGAGCCAACATGTGATGAACTGACCACAACCCCAATTGCCCATGACAGTAATTGCTGAGTGATTTTTCCCTGTTCTCATCTCAAACCACAAGTCTTCCATTGTATTTTCTCTTCCCTGTCCACCTGAGGAGGGAAGCGGTAGAGAAGCTTTGGTGGGTACCTGGCATTCAGCCACGGCCAACTCACTACAAGGAGGTGAGTGAGTTATGGAGTCCTGTAAGAAGTTCTGTTTATGGTTATCTTCTACTGTGCAACAGAGCATGGGACAAACAACCTGCTGGTTCTGAAATTAGCAGTACAGTTTGGTTTAACATTGGTATATGGCTTTTGAGACCTAAACCAGGATCTTTCTGTACTTGGTGCCCTGTGTCAGGTATATGGAGAGTTATTCATTGAATGACCATTTTATTTCAATGCAATTTCTATGTGCAGAAAAGAATGAAAATATGCTCTTTGCCCTCTTTAGCAAGATTCTGCTCTTTCCTGGTTTTCCCTCCTGTTTCTGGGCAGGGATTGTTCCATGCTTCAGTATTTTGATGGATTTATGTCTGTGAAGACCTATGAAGGCATATTTGTCTTCCCTCATCTAAAGCATTATATTCACTAACTTCCATGTTTCTCAGGATGCTCTTGTTTTTATTTATTCCTTTGCCAGCAAAGTGTTTACTGCCATTTCCCCCTCTCATTTACTTTATGTTTCGTTCCAGATTTGAACCTCAGTTTTAGGAGTGGTGGGTTTTTTCCTATCTGTGGAGGATGTGCTCCTGATAAACTGCATAAATGCCAGCTCTGTGCAGATATAGGTCAGCATAATAATGAGATCTTGCATCAAAGCTTGCACTCTGGCTGGAGGGAAGCACGGGAGAATAAAATTAGAGATGTAAGATGATGCAGTATCCAAGCTTACACAAACTCACAGCCCCCCACACAAACCAAACCCCCAATTTCCACTTCTGAGTGTTTCTTTGGAGTGTTAGAAGAGTAGACGGTGTGAACTGATGGCTTCATTTGGCTGCTAGTTGTTCCTCCTTGATGCAGGGAAATTCGCTGCTTTGTCTGTCAGTGCTGAAGTAACCATGCCTTGACTTGGAATATACACCTCGATCACCCAAGCAGAGGCATCTAGCCAGGAGTTCTCAAAGGACTAATAAGAGAAAAATCTATCTGAACAGAAGCAATATTTAAATGTGGCAATCCCCGTACGTGCAGAACCATGCTCTAGCATTACTGTTTCTCTTGGGAAACTACTGTAGATGTTACTTTTCTTCTTACTTCCTTATCTTTTTGAATTACTGGGAAGTATTTCTCCACAGAGAGTTCTTCACAGCTTTTATGTTCAATTTTCCTGTGTTAGCCTGATACTTAATGGATTCTAGTTACATCGCCCTTTGTAACTGCTTTTGTTTGGAGGCTAGATTGATTTCTCCTTTTGTCTCCAAATAGCAAGGAAAAACAGCTAGCTGCACTAAATGTGATCGTAACAGAACACACTTCAAAAAGTAAAGAGAAAGTTTGTTGGTTTTCTCTTTTAAGAGGAGGATTTCTCTTTGGTGATGTGCTGGATGTTGTTTTTACAGGATTTTCCACTTGTTTTAGAAGATTAGCAAGATCCTTCCTTCTGTTTTCAAGTATGCATAAGCATATCTGGGATTCCACGCATTGGGAACAAAATCAGGTTTATTTTAGAATGTGGTTCAGTGTCTGGGATGGACTTAACAAGATTTCTTCTCTCCCGTAAACATTTACCAATGGCACACAGCACCCATAGAGGTGGTTAGAGGACAGCGTAGCTTTTCTGTTGGGAAGCACAGAGCATAATGTTCGGTTAGCAACAGATTTCTCCCAGAGGAAGGCGAAATGACCAGAAGTCTTGTTTTCCCTCTGCTCCTGCTTAAATTGACCTCTTGGAATCTAGCTGACCTGCTCTTTTGAATTGTCTGTTCCTCAGGACTCTTTAATTAAAACTGTGCTTTCTCAGTTTAAACAGCCCCTGTAGAGTTCGGCTGTGAAGCTTCATAAGGTCAACATATGCCTCTCCCAACCCCCATGGCTTTCATGTCTTGTTGCTTCTCTGTTTTTAATTAAAAAGATTTTTTCCTTAAATGCTTTCCAGCCAATTAGAGAAATTTTGCTCTGAGAAACTTGTTCCAGGCCTGATGCGTTGAGAAGTGAACAGAAAGCTCAGTCAGGACCATTGGCACTTTCTTCTAGAGCCCAAGCTTTCTTTAGTGCTTTTTAACAGCTTCCACCCTTTCACCCCCCCATTGCTTCGAGCAAAAATAGCTGCTGTTTGATACTGTTGATACAGCCCTGGAATGGTTCAACACCAGATACAGGATCTTTTGCTTCCACTCGGGGGTGACTGTTACTTTATTTAGATGCACACAGCCCTGAAGCATAGAACTGCTGGAGAAAGTATGTTGGATTATATGGGCTGAGGATTCTTTTTGCAGACTCTTTCCCCCACTTCAGACAAAAAGTACTGAGCAAATACTGCTCATATTGAAATAAAATCTTCTTCATAAGCGTATCTTGGTTTTCACATTCATCACATGGGGTAATGGCTGCCTCTTTGCTTCCGCACACATGGATTAGGGAATTGGAAGCCTGACTACTTTTGGAGCTTGTGGAAGAGAAGCTTACCACAACCAAGCATGCAGTCTCTTGTCACAGAAGTGGTGTCTCTCAGAGTAGTTCTTGAGTTCACCAGGAAGAGTAGAGTCCTTACAAAAAGATTAAAGAAATGTCCTGTCCGCATGATTCATGTAACGTGGAGACTGAGAAGAGCAAGAAGGACCACTGTTCTCCCAGTTTTTTTTTGAAAGATGCTGTTTTAATGCATGTCAAAATTACTTGAGGTTCCGAACCCCCTTCCCTCACTAGTGTAATTCTAATATTTCCACATGTAATATATTTCCATATATTAAATTCCTCCCTATTTCTTTACTCCCTCCCTTGTAAGCTGTTACACTATCTCCATTTGTAGCTTAGCCAGTCTCTGTTTAGTGAGATGCATAGAACAATACAGTGATGATTGCCACAAATGTCAGAATCTTTTGCTCTTTCACTTTTGTTACTAAAACCAAATCAAATCTTTATACCATATTATTGTAAGAAAGTTGTTATGAATCAGTAAGGTCTCAGAGTGTATCCTAAATTTAATTAAGCTGTCTTTTTTAATGCAGTGTTCTCTGGAAGCTCACTCTGAAGGGAAATAGCCTTGGCTGAAATGGTTGCTCTCCACTCTACTTACTTCACGGTTCCTTTGCCCTAAAACTCTAGCTGTTGCTATTTATGATTTATCAACATAGCTCTGCCTGGAACCGCTGATGACTGGAATGTCAGGACAAAGGATTTCTGAAGATGAGGAGAAATAAGTGGAGGATTTTAGAGATGGTGAGGTCTATCTGCAAGCATTGTAAGTTAAAACATCTGTGTTACATAGATCTAAAATGCGTTGCAGTAATCATTTGTAGAAGTAGCAGCACATGGGGCAGTGTTCAGCTAGCCTCTCCCTAAATTCAGTCCATACTATTTTGTCAATGCAGTTTGAGAAATGAAATGCAGTACACAGGAAGTCCTCCTTATCTAACCTGGGTTTGTTTGGTCGAGTCCTTCCCCCTACCCTACCCCATATTGCAATTCATTTTCAGTTATATCTCTGAACATGCACCAGCTCATCTTAATTTCCAAATGTTTTTTCATATTCTAGATGTGTATCTCCCTAAACGTCCTTTTTTTTGAAAACCAATAAGCTTTTCTGTTCAT
The DNA here is from genome assembly GCA_034783455.1 of Micropsitta finschii. Lineage (NCBI taxonomy): Eukaryota > Metazoa > Chordata > Aves > Psittaciformes > Psittacidae > Micropsitta > Micropsitta finschii. Next base: position 32,077 of record JAVHNF010092175.1, read on the forward strand.
TTTCTGATGTTTTCTGGCTATTGTGTGTACACATTTGTGTGGGTTCTATACAGTCATTTGCATGCATGATCATCAGGAATAGAAGCTCAGCCTCACTACTGGTTAGACCTGAGGGCATAGAGCTGCAGGAGCCTCCTCTCTGATGACCTACTGGATTTGGAAAGCCTAATAAATAACCATGAATTACATTTGAAGAGTCAAAATATTCAAGAGTTAGGAAATGTAAGATTGTATGAACTTAAATGTTCCCCTTAACTATAGTGTTTAATTGTATCACATACTAACTGCCTCTGGACCTTTATGTCATTGAATACAGTGGTAGTTTTCCAGAACACCTTCATTCCTATTCAATATGTAGCTCCATATTAGCAAATACAAAATTGTTAGTTTCTTCAAGCATAGTTCTGTTAACAGAGTCCTTAACAAAAACTAGTGAATCTGCCTAGTAGCCATGCCAGATAAGGAAGTCCAAGTCTATATCCTCAAACCACAATGTCCTTCTGACTTGTAATACAAACACAGAAGCTATCACTCATAACTATAGTTACTGAAATTGGAAGATACATTTTCTTTTTCATGAGTGCAGAAGAACTCAGAGATCCTGGAATCAGAAGTACTTATTTTCAACTACTGGACTTAGTATTTGCCACCCTTTGCTGTGCAGTCACTGTCACAGCTTAGCAAGGAAACACAGGTGACCTGGGTCACTAATAACTGAAGTAATACGAATGACTGAGACAGCTTCTCCCATGTGAAGAAGGAAAAAAGCTGAACACGGAAACTTCTACTCTCCACAAAGATGATTGATTAGAGACTAGCCTCGCACGTGAGTTATTAAAACATTATTATTATCCTAAATATTGTGCTACAAAATGAGGCAAAAATGTTAGTATCAAATCTGTTAAAACATTCAATTAATTTTAGGGACTTAAACTATAGCAAACATGTTACATATTCCCAGCACCCCAGAATTTACAGCAGCCCTTCAGGCCATTCAGACAGGTGGCACTGGTGTCTCCCACTTCCAAAAATCAGTCCTCACACAGCTAGCGTAGAGCACAAACTAGTCAGCTTCAAACATACCACTTTAAATGATGTGCACACAGATTTTACCCTAGAAGTCAGGACAACTCTCATTTCCCCAAGTCAGCACCTGGTCCCCTCACAGCTAAACACCTGTGAGAGAGAAGACAAAACTCCACTACATCTGGCCAGTGATCTACCTCACATCTCACCTCCTCGACACTCGCTTGCACTAGACACCTAAACTGAGCTGGTTTTGTGTTGGATTCCATTAGCGCCTGTCCAGCTCCTCTTTCCTAAGGGACACCACAGTCCTACCCAAGACCCTCACATCCTGGATTTTAACTTCACTACTATCTCCTCTTACCAACTGCTCCATACCCTGGTCTCTGCATTTCTTCTCACAGCTGTCACCATCTACTCTAACCTCTTCTTTGGCTGGCTAACGATTGGGCTTTGATGCCAAAATCCACAGAACTATTTTCTTTTTTATATGAAGATTAGAATTTTCAAGCAAACATAGGCAAATGCTACAAAACCTGAAGTTATATGAAAAAGACGTGTTGGTATCTACATATCTAATAGATTATCTGTATTTTTCATCATCAGAATTCTGTAGCCTAAGTTCCAGGATTATGTAGCATTATTGAATAAAAATCATACTTAAAATCCCTGAACAATCACTGAACAATGTAGGTTCTATTTACTTCAGGGATAAAGACAAGTTTTGGTTAATACACCACACTGCAGCTAAGGAGTAGGAGACATACTGATCTCAGCTAGCATGATTTTGGGTGAATGACTTAAGAAACAAGACAGAGAAATTGTCTGAGCTACATTAGATAAAATGTCAGCTAATGTGACCACAGTCAGCCCTTCTGGAAATATATTACTGAAATAGCAGCATTAATTAACAGACTTGCCTGCAAACTCTTAAATAGTATTTTCCATGCCACACATTCCTTGCATTGCATGGTGAGCTGGGCTCTGCTCAAACCCCAACCAAACCTAAGAACAGGTGATACAGCCTGCTAGTACTGTATAAATGATTTAAAATAGCCTTCACAATGCTGCTACCAAAATATTATTGCTATATCACCTTGAGGATGTTTTTGAGGGGAGAAAGGAGGATGTGGGGATTGGAGGACTTCAGAATGGGTTGAAGGTTGTGATACAGATGGCTCTGAGATTACTG